>SEYY01002920.1:0-10000 GCA_009176605.1 Armadillidium nasatum | reverse complement strand
TATATATATATATATATATATATATATATATATATATATATATATATATATATATTATTTGGAATTCCTTACATTTTGCTTTAAAAGATACACCCATTTATGGTTTTTACATTTTGCCTCAGTGAAATATAAAACTCTGGTTTGTTTTTGAAGTATCAAAATTTCCCTAAAGCTAGGTTCCCATTTTGAATGGCAACACTAAAAATGGTGTGGCTACTTTTTTGAACAAGGTAGGATACTTGCTCTTATAACTCTGACCACGTTAGTTACAAAATTGAAATGTAAGTGCGTTTTGAAAATATTATCGCCCACATCGACAAGATCTTCCAGAACGTAATGTATTTAACAAATTAATAACCTTTCTTTGAATATTAATTGTCTTTAGATATTAGGACACAAGGTTCAGGCTCTGGTAATTATTTTGGAACTGACTTTAGACAGTCTACCCTTTATAAATTTGCCAAGTTTGATTTTAATTATTAGCAAAGAAGTAGATTTGTTAGGCATTCTATGGGGTTTAAAAATCTGACTTACTTTGACATTTACCTGTATTAAAGTTCTAATTTGTAGCTGGAGTTAGAATTTTTGCCCTGATGTTTGAATGGCAATTGTTCAGTTAAGAGAGGTTCCATTTGTATATTAAAAATACTTATTAATTTAAATATAGTCTTTAACGTACATAAGGCGAATCTTCCTAAAAGAACTTTTTTAAGGAAAACATACCTAAAAGTTATACTTTAAATTTGGCTTGAAGCTCATTTTAATATTCGGTGAGTAACTTTAGATTTTTTTGTTTATAATTACTATTTTCTTTAGGCTAATATATCTAAGTTTGGTTTGTTACTTTAAAAATTTAGGACAAACAGTCACATTACTGTTTAAAATAAGCTCCGGATTTCTATAGAAAACAAATCCGAATAACTTTCCTTAAAAAAAAGTTTCCTGTTTTTTGAAGTAATTGGACCGATCGTTTATTGTTGTTACTCACTTTCTGAAAAACTTTCTGAAATTTAACTTTTTTCTCATTAATTGTAAATTAACCCTTTCAGTCCGGCATTATTAAAACTCCTGAATTTTTATAAAAATTTATTTGATACAAATCAAAATAGATGTATTAAACTCATTTAAAAAAAAAAAAAAAAAAAAAAATTTTCCCCTGGGTATAAATTGGGCACGTGGTACTTTGAAGTACCATCCGTCCTCTAGGGGTCATAAAAAATGATGAAAATTACAAAAATAAAAAAAATTAAAAAAAAAAAAAAAAAAAAAATAAATAAAAATATATAAATATATATATATAATATATATATATATATATATATATATATATATATATATATATATATATATATATATATATATATATATATATATATATATATATATATATATATATATATATATATATATATATATATATATATATATATATATATATATATATATATATTAGGATACCATTGAAATAAAAAATAAACCTCTTTATAAAAAAAAAAAATTTGGACATTGTTATTAAATTAATTTTCTTCATGATATATAAGGAAACAATTTTTGGCATTATTAACGCATAGGTGCACTCTACAAGCTCTGCAAATTGAATATGGGCGAGACTGAATTTTATTTGAAGAACATACTTCGCAACTTCCCCTACTTTCAACGAAAATTGGCCAATGGGTCCCTTTGTTGCTTAATCTTACATCGTGAGGTACAGAATATGAAATTTTCCTCCTCTTGTTTGAATGATGCTTTACAATGCCTTTAGAAACGAGTCCCATTGCCAAGTTCCTTCTAAAGTCTATTAATGGAATCTTGGCATTAACATCACAGTAAATTACATAAGCATTAATAATTGCCATGTCTATTAATCCAAAAAACAACCTGTGCCACCATTTCCTGCTTTTCCTATCAATTCCATAAAGACCACGAAGCATGTCATGCTTATCTATACCTCCCATGAATTTATTGTAATCTTGAACTACTTGCGGACATGGAACAACAATCTTTGTTCCATCTCTGATTGTCCTTGCCACCGTTGTTTTTTCGATACCATGATAGTTTGATACAAGATAAACAGATTTTGAGTCTTTCCACTTATAAGCAGAGATCCCTTGATTCTGTGGAACGGTAATCAAACTGACCTCTTTCAAGATTGGAATCCACTACCAATGTAGGAAAATCTTTCCGTGTTGACCGAATTGTTCCACAGGCATATGTATTTTCGACTTTTAGTTTTTCCATCAATGGAATAGATGAAAAGTAGTTATCAAAAAACAATTTATAACCCTTACCTAAATAATCTTTAGAAAGACTTAACACAACGCTTCCTCCTAATCCATACCTCTTTTTATTATCATCCTCGTCACCATCTTTCTTGCCTGTGTAGATTTCAAATTTAGAGATATAGCCTGAAGAGTCGCCTAAACACCATATTTTGTAGCCACGCTTTATTGGTTTCATAGGGTTATACTGTTTCATTGAACTTCGGCCTTTGAAAAGTATAATAGATTCATCAACACAAAGTTCTCTCTTTGGAGAGTATAAATTTTTAAATTTTTCATTTAACATTAACAGTAATGGGGAAATTTTATACAATTTTTCCCCACTGTGATCTTTGATTTTAGAAGTTGTCATTTACATGCAGGTATCCTAAAATATTTGAAAACCTATCCCTTGTCATGTGACTAGAAACAAATTGATTTTTCAAATCTTCTGAAGTTGACCAATAATTTTTATACGATGGCATCACTACGTATCCCATGTATATATTTATTCCTATAAATACGTACATTTCATCTAAACTTACATTTAAATTAAAAAATTTTTGTGTAGCATATAAATTGCTTTGAAAGCAAATATGTTCCATCAGTGCTGCATCAAAAAATTTCAAGAAGAAATCTGTAGCGGTTTTACAGTTCGTAAAATGAGCCTCTATATGACCCTGATGAATTGAAAAGTCACTTACTTTTGAAGCCTCCTCCTTTTTCTTCCATTTACGTTTTACTTTTCTGAATGTTTCGTCTTCAGTTTCATTTATTTGATTTTGTTGGCCTGAAGAAGTATTTTGTTCATCACTGCTATTAAGAATAATAATGCACCTGGATTTTTCGTTTTGCTGAATAGGATCATATTCTTCAACAGATTCCTCACCTAAAGCTTTAGATAACGGATCCTTTGAACAGCTCTCATCCTCAGAGTCACTTTCTTGGTCCGTTTCCTCTTCAAAATCAGAAGGGATTTCACACAAAAGAGCCTCAAGAGTTGCATCATTTTGAATCGGCTTTCTTCGATGAGTACTCATCTACGGATATATATATATATATATATATATATATATATATATATATATATATATATATATATATATATATATATATATATATATATATATATATATATATATATATATATATATATATATATATATATATATATATATATATATATATATATATATATATATATATATATATATATATATATATATATATATATATATATATATATATATATATATATATATATATATATATATATCGTGGTGTCACGGTTGTGAATTTTTTGACGTCCGTGGATGCGCGTTTCCTTGGAATCACTTATATATATATATATATATATATATATATATATATATATATATATATATATATATATATATATATATATATATATATATATATATATATATATATATATATATATATATATATATATATATATATATATATATATATATATATATATATATATATATATATATATATATATATATATATATATATATATATATATATATATATATATAGAGAGAGAGAGAGAGAGAGAGAGAGAGAGAGAGAGCATTGAAAAGTTTGTGTGTGTATATATATATATATATATATATATATATATATATATATATATATATATATATATATATATATATATATATATATATATATATATATATATATATATATAAGATTATTTAATAAAAAAACACATCTAAAAATTAAAATTAAATATAATAGTTTCCCTTGAAAAATGGAAATTTGGCAACGTCCTATCTGAGGGTACAATGAAGAGCCAGTAACAAAATAATAGAAAATAAATAAAAAATAATTCAATTTGAATTCAATTTTAGTATTAAATTAATCTATATATAATTATCTAAAAACTAATATAATTAAAATATCAGAACTCACCTTCAAACACTATAAAAAGTTTATCCAAAAACGAAGTACAGTTTGAGAGAAGGTGTTGGAGCTTGATCTGAGGAAACCGCATAATATTGTTTACATTTTTAAAAGAAGATGCCAGATATCACCAGAAAATGAAAATATCATCCTTTCTTGAGCGTACCGTTAGCACATAAGAATGTAATAAGCAAAATTTTAAATTTTACAGTCTTTTTAAAAGACTTTACAATAAAGTACCGTTAGTCCTGAAAGGGTTAATAGATTTAAAGGAAGTGTCTACAACAGTTGCTCTAGAATGACTGGAAAGGAAATCAGAGAGAAGGATAGATACCGAAAGAGGAATTGTGTTACGAAAGGTAGATTTTGCACTTCCGGGATGAAATGTGAGTTTCTGGAGTTTGAAACGACTGTAATCCCTGTGTTAAACCAAGGTTTGTTAGGTTTAGTATAAGGGAAAGAAAATGGAATGTACGCCTCCATGCCAGAGAGAATCACCTCGGTTATGCGTATAATCCCAGGGACCCCTCCCACGAATAAAAATAATCATTCCATGGGAAATAAAAGAAGTACGACCGCAAGTCCTACCAGCTTTGCAACACCAAAATGCTACAAACGTTTCCTTTCAATAGAAGGGGGTCTTTCCTGCGTAAGACTAGAAGAGGATCGGAGGAACCCAGAGGGGGAAAGAGTAGATGTTAGAAAAAGGTCTAGAATGTGGAGTTCATCTTCAAGACGAGTAGGGAGCTGCACCAACTGCTCGAATTCGTTTTGGATAGCGAAATGTAAGGTACATTCACCTTCTGTATCATGGTAACTAGAAGAAAGCCATTAGCATGAACATTGAAATCTAGTATGTGCAACATCCGCCTTTGGTTGAAAATTGAGGATAGAGACAGTAGGAGGAAACAGAACGCTCAAACATCTGAGTTTCGGTCAAGAATAAGAGGGGTGATGTTCAATAAAGTGGAAATTGGAATAAAGACTGCGGATGTTGCATCTGGAACAGCTGGCTGCAAATTCCTGGTGGTACCAACGTGTGTCTGGAATATCCGGCTGCAAATTCCTGGTGATACCAACCCCATCACCGGAGGCCACCAACTCCCAAGTGGTGGATGAGGGGCTATCTTTGGAATCCGCCTCTCTTGGATTATCCGAGGCTACCAATGTTGATGCATTATTAAATGCGTATGTATAAAATTTTGGAACTTATTTTGATGTCTAAATGTTTGGTTAATTTTTTGGATAACATAAAGAAGAAAATGTTAATTATATGTATCATTGCAGCTTCTGTGCTTTGGGAATCTTATTCTTGTTATGAAAAGAAGAACTAAGACTTTAAAATTCTTTATCCTTAGCATCGACGTTTCCAGAATCATACTTCTCATTATCAAGATCTATCTATTAAAATGACAATTTATTAGAAAACAAAATTATCGGAAACGGAAACACAATAAAATGACAAAATATTAAAGTTAATTAAGATTAAAAAATAAATTAAAAAATTTTAAAAATATTCAAACACCCATAGTGGAAAACACTAAAAGGCTTCCCTATTGAACTGCTTATTATTTATGCGTGGAGTTACATCATCATGTTTATATAACGATGTTTGAATTTAGGGAAGGATTAAAAGCGACTATGTAAAAGGCTTTTAAAATGCGTAAATCAATTAAGTTTGTTCGATTGTGTTAATACTGTGAAGTTGGAATTGTTCACTTGATGATGGTGGTTTAAAGTGTGTTTTCTAATGCTTGAATTGGATGGATCTTTAGTTTATTCCTGTGCGCGGTGATATTTCCCTATACTCACTCATGAGCTCATAGAGTTGGCGCATTGTGCTCCCAACGTAAATGATAAGAATAACGGCAACTTGTCTGTGATTTAACATTGTGCAAATTTTTATTTTTGTTTGTAAATACTGGAATAATTTTAAGTTGAGGAAAAGTGTTTTGTAGAATACAAAACGTAAACGGATTTCTTAACACCATTTACGAACAAAAACCTATCACCTTGCCAGTAGAGATGACATGAGGTTAATGCCTGGGTAAGCAGCTTCCATTAAGGGAAAGGCAAGTTTTTGTGGGTTTTTAATGAACAATTAAAAGACTGGGTGAATTTGGGTATTAACCTGAGCCTCCATTTTAATAACTGGCCTATGCGGTATAAAGGTAAAATTCACATATTCAGATGTGTTAATATCCACCTTTTCACTTATACTATCAGCTAATTTCCGTTCAAAAACTTTTGTACTCTTCAAAAATTTTTAGAATGCAAATCAATAACAATATCTAAAACCTTACGGGCAACAATAAAGTTGAAAGGCACCTTACCAATATTTTCCTTTCAGGGAAGCTTTACATAATGTTTATTTGAAAACAATATTATTAAATTCTGACACTTGCAAAATATCAGCTTTAACCATACATTCAAGGTTTTTAATCCCTAGGCTTTCAAGAGTAAATAAATTATTAAGTCCATGTTCCACTTCACTAGCATCAAATATACTCATTAAAGTAAGAAACAGAGGGGCTTAAAACTTGGTTAACAAAAGAGGAACGGGCAACATTTTCATTAGAGATGGAGTTTAATTTGGTAAATATTAAGAAAATTTTTAATGTCTCCAAAGGGCATAATATCTTGACCAATTTTAAAACCTGCTCCATTCATACATTTTTCAAACTTAAAGGGAAGCAAATATTGTAATAAATCTGTAACAATTAATGTGTTTAACTCTACACATTCTTTATAATCATGCATTGCATTAATTTTATATCCAAGTTTATTTAAGTTCTTATAAGCAACTATTAAACCTGGTATTTCAAATTTAATATTAAATGATTCATCTATAAGCAAAGAAAAAGGAAATTGTTTTCTACCAGGTAAATCTATATTTTTCGGATTTACTTTTTAAAAAGAAATCCTGAAGAAACTATTTGACAGTAATGTGACTGTCTGTCCTAAATTTTAAAGTAAAGTAAACCAAATATTAAGATATATTAGCCTAAAGAAAATAGTAATTATAAACAATAAAAATCTAAAGTTACTCACCGAATATCAAAATGAGATTCAAGCCAAATTTAATATATAAGTATAACTTTTAGGTATGTTTTCCTTAAAAAAGTTCTTTTAGGAAGTTGCGCCTTATGAACGTTAAAGACTATATTTAAATAAGTAAGTAATTAATAGACAAAAGGAACCTTTCTTAACTGAACAATTGCCATTCAAATATCAGGGTAATAAATCCCAACTCCAGTTACAAATTAGAACTTTAATACAGTTGAATGTCAAGGTAAGTCAAATTTTAAACCCCATTGAATGCCTAACAAATCTACTCCTTTGCTAATAATTAAAATCAAACAATACAAATTTATAAATAGTAGACTGTCTAGAAGTCAAAGTTCCAAAATGGATACAAGAGCCCAAACTTATGTCCTAATACCTAAAAAAGACAATTAATATTCAAAGAAAGGTTATTAATTAGTTTTATACATTGCGTTCTGGAAGATCTTGTCGATGTGGGCGATAATATTTTCAAAACGCACTTACATTTCAATTTTGTAGCTAACGTGTTCAGAGTTATAAGAGCAAGTGCCGGCCTAACTGCTTCAAAAAAACCTCCAACATTTTTTTGTGTTGCCATTCAAAATGGGAACCTAGCTGTAGGGAAATTTTGATACTTCAAAAAATAAACCATAGTTTAAGTATTTCACTAAGAGGCAAAATGTAAAAACCATAAAGAGGTGTATCTTTTAAAGCAAAATGTAAGGAATTCCCAATATCCTCCCACAACAAGAATTTTATTTTAATTTAAATTAAGGGAAAATTCAAAGTTAAATCAATGAAGTAGAAATTAAGACCAACCATCAAAACATGCTATTTATTCTAACATGCATTTCTACTATTGAAAATCCTTATATTTTAGATTTAATTAAATATTTTATGATTTATATTTTTTTGTTTACATATTTGCTTCTTATTGAAATGCAAAATCTCTGGTTAAAATTTGAGGTGACAAAATTTCCCTAAAACTAGATTCCCATTAGGAATGGCAACAATAAGCTTGTGAGGCGATTTTTGAACACGCTAGACGGACTTGCTCTTATAACTCAGAACTCGTTAGAAAACAAAATTGAAATGTAAGAGTTCTTTAATAATTATATCAACCTCGTCGACAAGATCTTCCAGAACGTAAAGTATAACTACTTAAAACCTTTCTTTGACTATTAATTGTTTATTAAAATGTTAGGACTTTGAATTTGGGATCTGATTGCTATATTGGAACTAAGACATTGACAGTCTTACTCTTTATTTGATTTGCATTGTTTGATCTTAAATTTTAGGCATTCTATGGGGCTTTAAAATTTGACTATAATACATGACTAACTTTTTTAAAAGTTCTAAGTTGTAACTGGAGTTAAGATTTATTGCCCTGATGTTTAATATTTGGCATTTGTTCAGTTAAGAGAGGTTCAGTTTATCTTTTAAAATACTTACTAAAATTCAAATAAAGTCTTAAACATTAATAAGGTGCTTCTTCCTGAAGAACTTTTTATGGAAAGCTGTTGCGATTTGCTTGTAGACAGAAATAGCGGAGAATAAGACAGTAATGTGACTGTCTGTCTTAAAGATTCTTTAAAAAGTAACAAACCAAATTTAGATATATTAGCCTAAAGAAAATAATAATTATAAACAAAATCAAAAGTTACTCACCAAATATTAATATAATCTTCTAGCCAAATTTTAAGTATAACTTTTAGGTATTTTTTCCATAAAAAGTTCTTCAGGAAGAAGCGCCTTATTAATGTCTAAGACTTTATTTAAATTTTAGTAAGGCGCTTCTTCCTGAAGAACTTTTTATGGAAAAAATACCTAAAAGTTATACTTAAAATTTGGCTAGAAGATTATATTAATATTTGGTGAGTAACTTTAGATTTTATTGTTTATAATTATTATTTTCTTTAGGCTAATATATCTAAATTTGGTTTGTTACTTTTTAAAGAATCTTTAGGAAAGACAGTCACATTACTGTCTTATTCTCCGCGATTTCTGTTTACAAGCAAATCGCAACACTACAAAGTTAAATTCAAAATCATATTTAAAAGATAATATAAGTCTACATCTGCTTTACAACTAAATACTACAAACTAACTTAAGTTTAAAAGCATATCAAATATAATTTTTACAAATCATCCAAATTTTCTTTCAGGAATCTCCTGAATTTTACAGCAGCCTTTCTTACAGGTCTTTTCTCAGAGCTTTGATTATGACTATCAGGCTGTCTAGTAACTGCTGAAGCAGGGGCAACTTCTTCAGATGAAGAATTATCAATTGCTGCCCTTTCCTCATTCTGACTCACCCCAGGGTGTGTTATGGATAGCTCCATAGGGAAAAGATTGCAAATTGAGTGGTGTGCCACTTTGCCATTGCTCTGTTTTACTTTGACAGATCTAATTATATTGTCATATCCTACCACTACTTCTACAACCCTTCCTAGCAACCAAAAGGGTCTAGGTTTATTTGGTAGTTTTATAAGGACAACATCGCCACACTTTATGCGATTAGTCCAAGAGCTCTGATATAAATTTCTTCTGTATTCTCGGAGACTTAGTAAGTACTCTTCATACCACAATCTCCGAAACTCTTCAAAGGCAATAAGTTGCTGGTCCAGACTCTCAAGGACATCTTTCCTATCCATTTCCCTCCAAGGGTCTTCCTCCAAGTCTCTAATGACCAAAGAAGAATTGCTATGCATTTTCAAAAAGAATTGGGGAAATAACATTCAAATCATTTTCAGAATCTCTGTATGTCAGGGGTCTGGAATTTAT
>SEYY01002919.1:50000-52381 GCA_009176605.1 Armadillidium nasatum | reverse complement strand
TATTTTTGTAATGTTAAAATTGAATCCTCTTAGCTTTATGCAGTTTCACAATTTAGGTTGTAATTTTTTTTTCTGGTGTGAAGGTAAGCTCATTACTTCCATAGAAAAGGAGCTTATGATTATGCATTTGTTGATCCTAATTGTTATTGATATATCGTTTAAACAAAATGTCATATGTATCAGATTATGGTGCTAAAGAAATAATGAAGTAAAATGAACTTTCGAAAAAATAGATAAATAAAAAATAACGATAAAAATAAAGCCCACTGGTGAAGAAATGAGTCTCCTTTCTTTCCACGTTTTTGGTTTTATGGTTTCTAACAGTCTAGTAATGGAGGAAAAATTAGGTTTTTTAATGTTATGTATGTTTTATATGTCTTTGGAAAATGATGTTTAAAAGTTTTGTACATTATTATTCGCCAATAATGGACTTATATATCCTCTATTCAATAGTAATAACGGCAAAGCAAGATGTATTGAGGGTTCTTGTTTTTCAAATTATTACATTACCATTCATTTATTTTTTCAGAATGACATGTAGGGATATTGCAAGAAGAGGAGTGAACATTTTCAGATGCTGAAATATTTTTTTTGTGAAACTTGAAGAGAAACTCATTTCAGGCACTTCATTTTCTAAACGTTTATTATATCTAATTATATTTTTAGCCTTGCTATACAAAAACGAATCAGAAATTTTTGTAATACATTATAAATTTTTTTAAAAATTTCCAATTAAAATTGGTATCAAAACATTAGTTTGAATGGATTGATGAAAAATAAAATTTTTTTTGTCCAAAGTTAACTGTCTTATTTTTTTTTTTTATTTTGGGTGAAAATTCTTGAACTTTTATTTTATTTACTTAATTAAAAAAAATTTTTTTAAGTTAGTGAATAACAGAATTTTTTTTTTTATTTATAAATTTCATAAAGAAATTTTCGATATTTTTTTTTTTGAACATTTTTTTTTTCTTTTTAATTATAAAAAAGAAAAATTTTCTTCACATTGTTGAAAATTATTATCTTTACTAATAATAGTAAAACTCAATAAATTTTTTTATAAGGCTTATGTATATATATATATATATATATATATATATATATATATATATATATATATATATATATATATATATATATATATATAAAGAAACCACTTAAAAGAGAGTTTAGGGTGCTCAACCCGGTGTCAAAATTGAGTATTCAAAGTCTTCATTCAGAAGAGTTTTCGTTTTTAAATATGACAAGTTTAACTGCTCTGGAAAAAACTGCTCAGTTGAGAAAAATTTCTTTTCATTTTGATTTTTAGAAAGTCTTCATTTTAAAAAGTTAGCAACCTCAATTTTGACACCGGTTTTGAGCACCCTAAACTCTTCTTTAGAGCGGTTTTTCTTTTGTGTCAATAGCTTTTCGTCTCACTGGTAAAGAGGAACATTTTTCCATTATTCATCTTCTCTTTCTTTTTGAAGTACAAAGGGTATCCACTATCCTCAGTGTATTTTTAACCTTAAACTTGCAGTACTTACAGACATGTTCAACAGACACCTTGCCCTTTCAGTTCCCATATCGATAGTTCTACACTTTTATTTTTTATATCTACAATTGTAAGTGATGTTGTTGAATATTCAAACACTGACAATCTAAAAATATTTGGATAACCCAAACTTTTCGCTCTTAATTAAATCTTTATTCTTTTTTATTTTATCATTCACCACTATTAAAGGTTTCAAATGATCTCTAAACATAGCTGTTAAACTTGCCTTGGTGTTTCTCAATCGATAACCACCCTGAGCCATTAGTGTAACTCCGTATTCGTATCTCTGTTCATTTTAGAGATCAATTCCACATATTAGACTTTTTTTGATCTTTCATTTAAATATATATTTATTATTATTTATTATTATTTTCATTATTTGCAATTATTATTATTATTATTATTATTATTATTATTATTATTATTATTATTATTTATTACTATTATTATTATTATCATTATTATTGCTAATCGATTGATAGTGATAACTATAAAAAAAATAGCTGTAAAATACTCGAAAGCTTTCAGAAGCATTTTGCAACAATCCTGATTTTTCAGATTCATCTCTTTTGTTAATAATTAATTCGTATCACTGTAATCTTATTATTGATTTCACTTTCATTTCACTGATTCTCTCTGTAATCTCTTTCTAACTTTTCAAATGCTCATCACTTTTCTTTCTAATGTTTTTAAGATTACAATGGAGATTACAATAGACTCTGTAGTCTCTGAACTTCTCTTGAAGAAAGGCTGCTGTAACTTGACTCCTCTTGATGGAGGTCTCCTGTATTTTGTTTCCTTGTGGCTTCCAAACAATTTTACCTATTTTTCTCTACGTCTTTGAAGTCTT
>SEYY01002919.1:35000-40000 GCA_009176605.1 Armadillidium nasatum | reverse complement strand
TCTTGGTGTATCTTTTTCTCTTGATCTTTCTTGGAAAGATCACATTACCTCTCTTTCTAAACAAGCTTCTAAGAGGTTGGGTGTTCTGAGGCGCCTTCAGAATTACTTCACGCCACCCCAGTTGCTTGATTTCTATAGGGGTGTTGTTCGCCCTGTATGGAGTATGCTTATCACATCTGGGGTGGTTGATTCCATTTATACAGCTCTCCTAGACAAGCTGGAGCCTAGGGACTTTTCGTCTTAGCAACTCTCCCGTCGAGTTGTGTCACTCTCTCTATACTATCGTTATTACAATGGACACATTTTCTTTTGAACCCTCCGTCGCATACCTCCTCCATTGAGAAGGATTTGTGCGACAAGACCTTCTACACAGTCTCATACTTTCTCTGTTCAACTCTTCCGATCTCAGACTTAACTGCTATGCTCAATCTTACATGTATTCTACTGGTAAAGTCTGGAAGAACACTCCATTTATCTCTTTTACCAACTTGCACAATTTGGGACATGTCTGCGTTTAACGATCAGGTTCCTGTATTACCCAAACTTTGATGGAAATTAGAAGGCTTCTGGTCTTTGCCCACCAGAGTATATATATATATATATATATATATATATATATATATATATATATATATATATATATATATATATATATATATATATATATATATATATATATATATATATATATATATATATATATATATATATATATATATATATATATATATATGAACCAATAAAGACAGAAGAGACAGAATAACAATTCTCCGTTATTTTCCGTCACGCAAAAAGAATCAATTTCTAGTTGAAATGCTCAATCAGGACCGTATAACCAAGTTAAATTCTTCGTATTCGTGTCTTTGTTCTTCCTCTTCGGGTTTAAAGACGAAGGTCTCCTTCTTTTCCATCTCTCATCTTTATTGATGATGTTTTCATTCATTTTTTTTTTATTTGTTTTTTTTTTATTATTATTATTATTATTTCGTTTATTAGTTTCTTTTTTATTATTGGGGGCATTATTCGTTTTTAATGATTTTTCTTATTTATTTTGGAAGTGGAAGGTAATTTTATTCTTTATTATTATTATTATTATTATTATTATTATTATTATTATTATTATTATTATTATTATTATTATTATTATTATTATTATTATTATTATTATTATTATTATTATTATTATTATTATTATTATAATTATTATTATTATCTTTTATTCACATGTATTTTTAATTTATATCTCCTTTCTCTTCTTTCTATCTTTTTTATTTCATTTTCTTTTAAATTTATTTAAAGAAATAAAAAAAAATAAAGAAAGAAAGGAAAAAAATTCTTTGTCATTTTTTTCATCTTCATCTTTTTGATCTAATTTTACTTCTTCTTTAATCATTTCTTCCTTTTTTATTTATTCTCCTTTATAAATTCGACCTATTTCTTTTCATGTTTTTATTTGGCTTTCGATGAATTCATTCTTCATTTTGCTTCACACGCTTTATCAGATTCGAAAAGGACGAAGCCAGGATTCGAATTCAACCTCGCTTTCATTTAAAGCAATTTGGGACTAATTAAGAGACCTTTTATTAATGTTTTATGAAGGGAGAGAGATAGAGAGAGAGAAAAAGTGAAAGAGAGAGAGAGAGAAAAGTAATGGAAAGTGAACAGAAAATAGACAGAACTTGAACGTGGTGAATAAAATGGTAATTTAAGAGAGAAGGAGAAGAGAGGGAGTGAAGAGAAGAGTTTAAGAGAGCGAATAAAAGAGAGAGAGAGAGAGAGAGAGAGAGAGAGAGAGAGAGAGAGAGAGAGAGACAGAGAGACAGACAGAGAGACAGAGACAGAGAGACAGAGATAGTGAGATAGTAGGAGAAAGAATTCTTAAAATATATATTCGTGAAAAATATTCTTAAAATAAATATTGGAAAATAATTATTTTGCTAATTATAAGGTTTCTTAATTAAAAAAAAGAAAAAATAAAATAAAAATAATTAGTTGCTTCCGAAGAATATTCAAAGTTATGAATTTTGGAAGGAAACGAATATTTCACTGTTATGTATTGATTGACTTTATTGAACGCTTGTTTAAATTTATGAGGATTCATGAATATATTAGAGAATCTTTACAAAAAAAAATAAAGAGATTAAATTCGAGTACACACATATACACACACACACACACACACACACACACACACACACACACATATACTATATTATATATATATATATATATATATATATATATATATATATATATATATATATATATATATATATATATATATATATATATATATATATATATATATATATATATATATATATATATATATATATATATATATATATATATATATATATATATATATATATATATATATATATATATATATATATATATATATATATATATATATATATATATATATATATATATATATATATATATATATATATATATATATTATATATATATATATATATATATATTATATATATATATATATATATATATATATATATATAATATATATATATATATATATATATATATTATATATATATATATATATATATATATATATATATATATATATATATATATATATATATATATATATATATATATATATATATATATATATATATATATATATATATATATATAGATAGATAGATAGATAGATAGATAGATAGATAAAGTAAACATTCTGTAATTACATTTATAAGGAATTCAGAGTTATAGTAACATTATAAAAGGAAGCCCTCATCATTGGGAAAAAAAATGGTTGAAATACATCAAGAAACTCATAATATCAAATAAAAAAAATTGGATGAAATAAAGCCTTCTTAATGCCCTAAGTTAATTCTTGTTAATATATTATATTTCATGAAAAAAGTACATTTTTGGTACTTTGTTGCTCAGTTGAGAAAATATTTTAGTTTTTATATATTTTTATATGTATATTTAATTTTGAACTTTTATAGTTTTAAACGCATATTTATTATGAACTTTATATTTTTTTACGTATATTATGAACTTTATATACATACATATTTTTCAAATTTATCTCTTTATAGGTATATTTATTATGAACTTTCTATTTTTATATTATATTTATTATGAACTTTATTTTTTAAACGTATTTTTATTATGAACTTTATATTTTTAAGCGTAAGGTATATTTATTATAAACTTTATATTTTTATACGTATATTAATTAGGAATTTTATATTTTTATACGTTTATTTATTATCATCTTTAATATACATATATATTTTTTCAAATTTATATTTTTATACGTATTTTTATTATGAACTTTATACTTCTACAGGTATATTTATTATTAACTTTATATATTTTTTATATTTTTTTTTTTTTTTTTTTTTTTTTTTTTTTTTTTTTTTTTTTTTTTTTTTTTTTTTTTTTTTTTTTTTTTTTTTTTTTTTTTTTTTTTTTTTTTTTTTTTTTATTATTATTATATTATATTTATTATAAATTTTATATTTTTTTATGTATATTAATTATGAACTTTATATTTTTATACGTATATTTAATATCAACTTTATATTTTTATAGTATATTTATTGTGAATTTTATTTTTTTATACATACATTTATTATGAACTATATATTTTTATACGTATACTTAATTTTGAACTATATATTTTTATTATATTTTTATTATGAGCTTAATATTTTTATACGTATAATAATAATGAACTTTATTGAAATAATATATATATATATATATATATATAATATATATATATATATATATAATATATATATATATATATATATATATATATATAATATATGATATATATATATATATATATATATATATATATATATATATATATATATATATATATATATATATATATATATATATATATATATATATATATATATATATATATATATATATATATATATATATATATATATATATATATATATATATATATATATATATATATATATATATATATATATATATATATATATATATATATATATATATATATATATATATATATATATATATATATATATATATATATATATATATATATATATATATATATATATATATATATATATATATATATATATATATATAATATATATATATATATATATATATATATATATATATATATATATATATATATATATATATATATATATATAGATAGATAGATAGATAGATAGTGGGAAATTTGTATTAGGTTTATTGGTCGAATTACATTAAGTATATCTCATTATTTTATACAAGATCTTCTTGTGAGTTCTTATAATTCATTTTATTTACATTCAATACGCAGCTGAGTCAGCGCTTTATATTTTCCTTAGACAAAATTATATTATCTTGAAAAAGGACTAGGCCCGTGAGCGGTGGTAATCTGTAACAAAACAAAAAAACAAAAACAAAAACAAAAACAAAAAGTTTCCATAATGAAGCAATGGAAAAAATATTTTAATGTTCTATAACAAAAATATTTGTATATTTCCTTTTTTAAAAAGAAACTATAGAAAAAAGAATATATTTCAATATATTTAATTAAGAAAACTATATAAAATAATTTAATTTAATAATTTAATTTTAATTTAATTTAATTTAATTTAATAATTTTAAACGAATAATTTAATTTTCCATAAAATGAACTATTTTAAAAAGAATATTTTAATATCTCTACAACAAAAATAGTTATAAGAGTATAATATTTCAATATTTTCTATTAATAAATATGAAAATTCAAAATATTTCAATCTGCTTTTGAGAATCTATGTATTAATTGAATATTATAATTTTTCCTTATTAATTTAACTATAGATAAGAATAAATTCATCTATATTTGGACTGAAGGAAGCAATTTAAGGAAAAAATAATCCTATATTTCTATATATAGATGTTCCATTCTTACTATATTACCTTTTCAATTTCTTATCGATGTTTCTTCTTTTATATTTCCACTCCCTCTCTCTCTCTCT
>SEYY01002919.1:22500-32500 GCA_009176605.1 Armadillidium nasatum | reverse complement strand
ATATATATATATATATATATATATATATATATATATATATATATATATATATATATATATATATATATATATATATATATATATATTTATATATATATATATATATATATATATATATATATATATATATATAATAATATATAATATATATATATATATAATTATATAATAATAATAATAATAATAATATATATAATAATATAATATTATATATATATATATATATATATATATATATATATATATATATATATATATATATATATATATATATATATATATATATATATATATATATATATATATATATATATAATATAAATTATATTTTAAAGTGAATCGCTAAACTATTTTTCATACTTTTAATATTTTTATCACATAGTAAAATCATTTTGAAAACAGATGGGAATAAAGGGGGGGTGAGGAGAATGGGTTAAAAAAAAGTGGACATTTGAAAGAGAGAGAGAGAAAGAGAGAGAGAAAAAAGAGAGAGAGAGAGAGAGACAGAGACAGATTGAGAGAGAGAGAGAGAAGAGAGAGAGAAAAAGAGAGAGACAGAGTGAGAGAGAGAGAGAGAGAGAGAGAGAGAGAGAGAGAGAGAGAGAGAGAGAGAGAGAGAGAGAGAGAGAGAGAGAGAGAGGTGGGCAGGTATAGTACGGGAGAATTGCTCCTATTCTCAAGAGTGACAATTTCCGTTTTGCGTTATTAATAACATTGTTTATGGAGAAACGTCTCGAAGGACTCATCAGGTCATAAATAAAAGGGTTAATAGTTTAATTTCGAAAGGAGTTTTTTTTTTTTTTTTAAATAAAAAAAAATAAAAGTTAAAAAAAATTAAAAATGAAGAAAAAGGATTGCTTAAAAGATTCAAAAATGAAGAGTGTGAAGAAGAGTTGCTATTATTATTATTATTATTATTATTTTTATTATTTTATTATTATTATTATTATTATTATTTGATTATTATTATTATTATTATTATTATTATTATTATTATTATTATTATTATTATTATTATTATTATTATTATTATTATTATTATTATTTGAATTACAATAATTAATAATAATAATAATAATAATAATAATAATAATAATAATAATAATAATAATAATAATAATAATAATAATAATAATAATAATAATAATAGCAATAAAATATTAGAAAGAACCTTATTTCGATATTTTATCATTTCGATTCATTTCCTTTTGAGTTTGCAATCCCTAACCCTAAACAAAAAGCTTTGAAATCATTTTCGAACATTTGTCATATCGACCACTCCCATCGTGTTCTCTATAGCCTTGAAATCAATTTTTTACTTCAATTTAGATTTAATGTCGTCTACCGTGGCACAAACTGTAGAGTGATTTTAGTCATGTTCTTGAGAACGCTGGTTCGATACCGCTTGGGAATCCTAGGTATATACTACCTAGAAAAGTTCCTCTCCTCGAATAGGGTAATGCCCTTGAGATGTTAATTTTTTATTTAAAAAAAACTATAGACGATTTTCAAAATACATAATCTAAAATGAATTATTTGAAGTATTTTTCGAGATTTTGTTGTTCGACACATCCTCGCAGAGGATTGAATCTCTGAAATCGACTTGTACATTTTGTTGTGTCAAATCTGCCTCTCAGTGGGTTGAAAATACCCAACCTGATACAAAATATTTTAAATTTTCGACATTTTGTCTTACCGATTCATTTTCCGTTTGGATTTTCAATATTTACACGTAAACGAGAAGCTTTGAAATCATTTTCGTTATTTTGTCGTATCGATTCATTCCCCCTTTGGGTTTACAATACTTCGAAATCATTTTCGACATTTTGTCTTATCGATTCGTTCTATTTTATTTACAATACGTAACTTAAAACAAGAAGCTTCGAAATCATTTTCGATATTATGTCGTATCGATTAATTCTCTATTTGGGTGTACAATACCTTACCTAAAACAGAAAGCTCTGAAATCATTTTCGATCATTTGTCACATAGACTCATACCATCATGTTCACTATCGCCTTAAATCTTCGTTTTCTTCGACGAAATGACGTTAATGACAGATTTATTTTTCACATTTCTCGTTTATTTTAAATTTAGAAAGCCTCTTGCTGCAAATATTTTGCAATTTCGATTAAAATAAAATTTACGATCAATTATCGTTACAGATTTTTTATTTGCTTTCATTAAAGTTCATTTCGTAATAAAAAATGTTAGTTTTGAATTTATGACATATTTATTGTCCATAAAAATTTTTCATACTAAAAAAAAGCTTACAGAACACAAGCTTACATATACCTCATTACACGCTCATATATATATATATATATATATATATATATATATATATATATATATATATATATATATATATATATATATATATATATATATATATATATATATATATATATATATATATATATATATATATATATATATATATATATATATATATATATATATATATATATATATATATATATATATTATATATATTATATATATATATATATATATATATATTGTGGCTTAGGTGGAGATTGTTTTAGATCGATATTTTTTTATGTCGATATTTTATTTTAATCGATACCTTTATACCTATAATTTTTTTAAACAAATTTTAGTTTAAATTTGACTGTCATTGTGGTGTCGTTGTTGTTGTTGTTTAAATATGAATATTCGAAATATAAGTATAATTTGTTCTCATATATATATATATATATATATATATATATATATATATATATATATATATATATATATATATATATATATATATATATATATATATATATATATATATATATATATATATATATATATATATATATAATTTTATTTGTGCTGTAATACGGTCCTAGGCTTGTATGTCGCGCCAACGTTCTTGTGTAGGTTAGGCCTCTTTTACGGCAACTTCTTGTGTAGGTTAGGCCTCTTTTACGGCAACTTCGGTAGTTCAGGTTATGATAAGTCGAATTAGGTTCGCTAGAAAAATAAGTAATAATAATTGTGTGTATATGTGGTGTAATAGGGCCGTAGCCCTCTATTTCCCGGCAACGTTCTTGTTTAGGTTAGGCCTCTTCGATATTTTCGATTATCGATATTTTCTAACAATCGAAACTCAGAAACAATCTACACCTTTACCATATATTGTTTATTCAGTCAGTATTAAAGTAAGCTATAGAATTCAAGAAACTCAACAATACAAGAATTACTTCACATTAAATTTACTGCATTACAATACTCGTACAAAATCATTGTTGAAAACCGGTAATTTTTATATGGCAGGCTCCGACTCCGGCTCCTGCTGCAGCACCTTCACCGGCACCTTCAACCGACACCGACACCGACACCGGCACCGACACCGGCACCGGCACCGGCACCGACACTGACACGGACACCTGCACCGACACCAATGACACCGATGCCAGCCGGCTCTGGCTCTGTCTCCACCAATTTAAAATATCCCGGATTTGACTCCGGCACAGCTTGGGACCATTTTATTTTGTAGAAAAAGAATTTTTTGAGGGGATCTTACTTTGAATTCGGTTCTTACTAATTTTTCTTTTTTTTTTTTTATCTACTACGCCTCCACCCCATAACCTGTTTGTCTATTCCTGGTCTCAGCCCCGGCTGCTTCCCTGAGCCATGGTGCAAACGAAAGAATGCGTTTCATTATTTGAAATTGCATTTCCTTATATTATATACACGTAAGTTTTTAAAATACATATGAAACAATATTACAAATTACACTCTTATTACATTGTTGGAAGCAAAATTTCTTAACAAAGCGAGTAACAGTTACATTACAATGCATTAAGCTTCATTATTATTACAGTGCTCAGCTACATATTACATTACATACACTCCATTACACTAAATTGCAATTACATTTCATTACTATGGAAAGAATTTAAAAAAAAAAAAAAAAAAAAAAAAAAAAAAAGTCAAATTTTCTGTGAAATTTTATGGCATATTTAGGAAGTTTCAAACACAATTTTCAACTTTGATTTACAAGGGTGTCATTTTTTTCTGACCTTTTCCATTTTAGCTTTAAGACATTTTGGACTTTGTGTGAGTTTGTGTATGTGTATATGCATGTGTATGTGTATGTGCGTGAGTGTGGGAGTGGGTGTGGGTGTGGGGTTGTGTTTTTCTGGGAACAAGATTGAACGTTTTGGTTATTCTTTTTCAAGGAATTTAAAAGTTGGTGTTATCGCTTTTCATTTTGGAAAGTATCTTCAAAATTTAAATATATATATATATATATATATATATATATATATATATATATATATATATATATATATATATATAATATTATATATATATATATATATATAATATATATATATATATATATATATATATATATATATATATATATATATATATATATATATATATATATATATATATATATATATATATATATATATATATATATATATATATATATATATATAGGGAGAGAAAGAAATAAAAATAGATAGAGGATAGGAAGAGGGAGAGAGGGAAGGAGAGGTAGAGGGAGAGGGAGAGAGGAGAGGAGAGAGAGAGAGGAGAGGGAGAGAGAGAGGAGTGAGAGGGAGAGAGGGAGACTGAGAGGGAGAGGAGAGGGAGAGGGAGAGGGAGACTGAGAGGGAGAGGGAGACTGAGAGGGAGAGGGAGAGGGAGAGCTAGAACGAAATAAAATCAAGGCATAACTATTACTTAAATCTCTATGACTTTTTTTTTCTCACTCTTTTAAGTTAAAAAGTTTTCCTGTCACCCTCTTGAACCCAAATTTTAAGAGGTACTTTTCTCCACCAAAACGAGAAAAAACTTTTTGTAAATAAAACTTTTAAAAATTTTTCAAAAAATAAAAATGAAATTTATTTTTTACTTTGAAGGAATGTCATATTTCAAATATACAAACCTCTTTGCAACAAAATTGTGACGTTTTTAATGCTTCTAGCCCACTATGATATATATATATATATATATATATATATATATATATATATATATATATGTATATATATATATATATATATATATATATATATATATATATATATATATTATATATATATATATATATATATATATATATATATATATATATATATCACTCTTAGGAAATCCGTTCATTATCGGTATTTGTGTGTAGAACTTATCCGGAAACTCAAATATGGTGAAGAATTATTTTTATAAAAATATTATTACATACTCTTATAAATGAAAAACTATATTGAAAGTAAAGTTAAATAAATAATAGTAAAAATAAAATAAGTAGTAAGAAGTAATATTATTATTATTTTTGAATTTGAAATTTTGAATTTGAATTTGAATTATTATTATTATTATTATTATTATTATTATTATTATTATTATTATTATTATTATTATTATTATTATTATTATTATTATTATTATTATTATTATTATTATTATTATTAAAATATTCATGTATCCTTTCCTTAAAGGCAGAGTTTCCCAACTGAGATCCACATGAACCCCACCCCAAGGGTCACAGAAGCTTAAATGGGGTCCTCAAAGAAAAAAATATTTATTTAATTTATAAATATTTAATGTTACATAAGAGTGTTTGGGACTCCTCATATGGATTAAAGGACTCATGCTTTAAGGTCTAGAAACTCCTAAAACTGCTCAAAAAAATCACCAAACTTCTAAAACTGCTCAAAAAAAACCACCAAACTCCTAAAACTGCTCAAAGAAAATCACCAAACTCCTAAAACTGCTAAAAAAAATCACCAAACTCCTAAAACTGCTCAAAAAAATCACCAAACTCCTAAAACTGCTCAAAAAAATCACCAAACTCCTAAAACTGCTAAAAAAATCACCAAACTCCTAAAACTGCTCAAAAAATCACCAAACTCCTAAAACTGCTCAAAAAAATCACCAAACTCCTAAAACTGCTAAAAAAATCACCAAACTCCTAAAACTGCTCAAAAAATCACCAAACTCCTAAAACTGCAAAAAAAAATCACCAAACTCCTAAAACTGCTAAAAAAATCACCATACTCCTAAAACTGCTCAAAAAAATCACTAAACTCCTAAAACTGCTAAAAAAAAAATCACCAAACTCCTAAAACTGCCAAAATTCACCAAAAATAATATTATGTCGAACTTTTAGTTATTGGAATATTTATAATAATAAATATTATAAAAATATTAATATTATTTATAACATTTCTTTATTAAATATCTCAATATTTATGTATAATGGACTTTATTTAAGAAATTTTAGTTATAAATATGCCACTAATAAAATATGTTGAAATTTAGTTAATGATGTTATCATAAATTTATTTTAGTATCATAAAATTACAAAAAATAAATTAGTTTTAGATTTTTTTTTTTTTTTATCAATACTGCATTTTTAATTACTTGTGAAGTTAATATCACCAATCCATTTTGCAAATTATTACAGTTTTCTTTGATTATTATTATTATTATTATTATTATTATTATTATTATTATTATTATTATTATTATTATTATTATTATTATTATTATTATTATTATTATTTATTATTATTATTATTATTATTATTTTTTTATTTTTTTTTTTTTTTTATTACAATTATTATTGTTAGAAAGAGCGCCTCCAAATTATTACAGTTTTTTTATTATTATTATTATTATTATTATTATTATTATTATTATTATTATTATTATTATTATTATTATTATTATTATTATTATTAGAAAGAGCGCCTGAGATAATAAATATTTTAAATATGGAGAACGATGAGCATGTTCTGTTTTAATCTTGCCAATTAATATTTAAACACTGGAACACTGCAAAAAAAATTGTCCTAACGAATCGTTGGGACAAGTGGCAAAAGTGTCACAGCAAATTTTTTTTGAGTTATTTTCTTTTTAGAAAATAAATCGGTGAAGCGACTTTCTTATGTTTAACATGTCATTTCTATATTGAAAATTTTACTGTGACATTCTTGCCACTTGTCCCAACAATTCGTTAGGACAATTTTTTGCAGTGAAGCTTTAACCTTTTTCAAAAGAAGAAGTTTACAGGTCATTTTCTTTACAAAATAAAAGATTAAACTTATCTCATTAATCGTTAATTGACAAATAGTTTATATAATAATAGTTCACTCAAAAAACTTTAGCATATTATATATATATATATATATATATATATATATATATATATATATATATATATATATATATATATATATATATATATATATATATATATATATATATATATATATATATATATATATATATATATATATATATATATATATATAATATATGTGTGTGTGTGTGTGTATGTGTGTGTGTGTGTGTGGGTGTGGGTGTGGGTGTGGGTGTGGGTGTGGGTGTGGGTGTATGTGTGGGCGTGGATGTGGATGTGGATGTGGATGTGGATATGTGTTTATGTCAGTTTATGTGTGTATGTTTATATATGTAAGTTTGAAACTGTTTGGGGAATGCAAATACAAAAACGAGAATAGCCTCATATTTAGGTCCCTTTATGGTAAGAAAATAGATCGTTTCGAAGAAGATAAAAAATGGGAAGGCGATTCTAACTTAATTAGTTGAAGAAAAGCATTTCTTTGCATATAGTCCAAGTGAGGACAGTAAAGACACAGAGATGCTTCTTAATTACTTCGATAGTGTGAGCTATTTTTGCCCAAATATTTTACTTTAAAATGAGTAGTTTTGCATATTATATTATATTATATTATATTATTTTATAGTATATTATATATTATGCTATTTTAAATTATATTATATTATACTATTTTATATTATATTTCATTATATATTATATTATATTACCCTATTTTATATTATATTACATTATATTATATTATATTATGTTATTATATTATATTATATTATTTTAGTAGTGAAATCTTTTAAATATTATGAGTAGTCATTGAAATATTAAAATAAAATTTTTAGTTTGTTGGCCAATTAGTTGCATGACTGATTTTCATAAACTTTAATGAACCTATATTCATATAATTATATATATATATATATATATATATATATATATATATATATATATATATATATATATATATATATATATATATATATATATATATATATATATATATATATATATATATATATATATATATATATATATATATATATATATATATATATATATATATATATATATATATATATATATATATATATATATATATATATATATATATATATATATATATATATATATATATATATATATATATATATATATATATATATATATATATATATATATATATATATATATATATATATATATATATATATATATATATATATATATATATATATATATATATATATATATATATATATATATATATATATATATATATATATATATATATATATATATATATATATATATATATATATATATATATATATATATATATATATATATATATATATATATATATATATATATATATATATATATATATATATATATATATATATATATATATATATATATATATATATATATATATATATATATATATATATATATATATATATATATATATATATATATATATATATATATATATATATATATATATGAATATACGTATATTATAGCGAGCATTCGATAAGTCTTAATGGTGCTTGAAATAGCTATAAAACTGTATCAAAATATAATAGAGACATAAAGAAAAAGCCAAATTTCGGAATAAAAATTCGCATATTTGTCTTGCCTAAAGTTTAAAAGCTCCTTCAAGTTTTATGTATTATAAACTATAAAATTAACCTGCAATGTCCTTTGGCTGAGATAAGAGAAAATGATATTTATATTTGTTGAAAACCTGAAACATTGCTAAATTGTTTCCATTTATTGAGGATATTTTGCAGATTGCTAATGCAATGATTGCTATTTGATTATGTCTGCCATATTCATTTGGTTTATCAAATAGTGAAATATTTTCATAAAGATAGATTGCAAGTTTGTAGGAATCGTAGCTTCTCTCAATCCAAATTTAATTCTATTAATTCTAATTAATTTAATTCTATTAATTCTTGTGATTTGCGTCTTTAAGAGCGGGTACAGGGTGTTCATAAAATAAATTTTCTGGCGAATTTCGTAAACTTTCGTTTCCGTCAGCACTGAAATTCTTGAACGAGTGTGGTAGGAAATGAAATACCGTCTTTAAATCTAAACGTAGTGTTACCAGGATAACTGTTGTCGATTTGAACAAAGGTAAACATGTGGGAAAATTTTCTTCAATTTCATAAGGATAGAATCGTAAGTAAATTTTACAAACTGACAATCGCTCCTCACCTAACTGGTAGCAACCGTGCCTAGAGAATTAAATCAACAGGAATTTTTAATTAATTCATTAATGTTGGATGAAATTCACTGTGACTAAGAACTTCCCGAACTATTAGTTCTATTTCCCCTATCTATATATATATATATATATATATATATATATATATATATATATATATATATATAGTATATATATATATATATATATATATATATTATATATATATATATATATATATATATATATATATATATATATATATATATATATATATATATATATATATATATATATATATATATATATATATATATATATATATATATATATATATATATATATATATATATATATATATATATATATATATATATATATATATATATATATATATATATATATATATATATATATATATATATATATATATATATATATATATATATATAATACTTAGGAAGTATTTAGAAGTAATCTACTTACAAAGTTAATTAAAATCAAGTTTTATTACATATCTTTGAAGATTAATTGGTGTGTTTATGAAGCACTTCGCGCCTTATCAGAAGATTGAAGAGGAAAGCAAAGCCTTTGCACTCAGAGGAAGGAGGAAGGGAGGAAGGAGGAAGGAGGAAGGAGGAAGAAGGAGGGAAAGAGACTTTCTTCTTCCTCAGTTCTTCCCA
>SEYY01002918.1:5000-10000 GCA_009176605.1 Armadillidium nasatum | reverse complement strand
GACAAATAATTTCAATTAATTTTACAGTATATAACATTAAAGCAAACATTATAATTTCTAAGACTTTATCCTTTGTCCTTCTTGAGTTTTTTATTCAAAGTTCCTGTTAAATCCTTTTAAATTTTAAAGATCCCAGGCCTTGGGATATTTTTATAGAAATTTATAATATAATAGAGAAAAAATTTCAGTTTGTATCAAAAGTTTCAAAGTCGATGAATGAAAGCACTTTGTTAAACATTTAAAAAAAATGAAATAATAAACTGGCTTTAATTTTTTTTATTGTAACGACGATTATTAATACATGCCGACTTAATGATACATAACATTTAATAAGATAATAAATAGAGAAAAATTTACTTTTTCTCCTGTCAGGATTTATTTAATTTAACAACAACACAACAAATACTTTTGCAAAAGTGATCACAAGTTTAAAAGTAACGTGAAAAACTGAACTCAAATATTTATCTCTAAATTCTTTGCCTCTTATATAAAGAATAAAACACATTCAAATTTGATACAGCTTTAAGTTTTGAGTCAGCAAGTTAGGTAGAGGATCGATGAGAATGAAGAATTGTGAGCAGCATTAGCTCTTCTCAAAAGAGGAGGGATGTGATTAGAGAACTTAGAAGAGCATTGCCCACTATTATTGAAATAGTAACGGATAGGATTCAAATTTACAGAAACTAATTGAAGTAAAGTTAGTGAGAATTTATTGTTCAGTATTAGATTTGTAACAAGAAAATTATTATTTTACTGAAAAGCAGATAAAAACAGTAAAAGAATTCAGAACAAAGGACAAAAGAGTCAGACAGAAGGAAGAAAAGATCAAAATTTGGAAGCCAAAGTCATTTTCAACTATTAAAGGAGAGACTTTGGAAGGTGGTCAGCTCACGCTTAGAAGGAAGGAATTTGACGGGCAGAGACGAAGAAGGAAAGTTTAACAAGGTAGGAACAACTTTTGTGGCACTTTTTTAAAAGTTTTTTGAATTGATGTGTTATGTCAGTAAGTGTTTTGTTAAATGACATGTTCGTGTGTTCGGGGTTGCAGAGATGGGGGCTGAGGTGGGCGCAGAAGGAGGTTTTCTATCAACTTTTTCAACGTCCTTGGCCAACGAGCAATTTGTTGACCATCTCTCTTCTCTGATATTTTACTTTTGTCTGAGACCTAGATATCCAGAGATTACATCTCTGCTAATCTAAATATCTCTGACTATAATTTATTTTGCAATTTTCGTACTAAAGGTGGTGTCTGTGTCTTTATTAATTAATACTAACACTTGTAACACGTCTGGTAAATCTTGAATGTTATTATTTCGATGTTTAATTATTTAGAGCCATTCTTCCTACTACTACCATTATATTGCGTTTCTGATACTGTTTCTCTAATGGAATAGATTTTCCAGTACTTTTTTAAATATCTTACTACCTTCCACGAGACTGTTGCATCTTCCCACCCAAATGCAGAGGTCATCTATTTAGGGGATTTTAAAGTGCACCACATCGAGTGGTTGGCTTCCTTTCATACTGATACAGATGGAAAGGAGGCTAAATCATTCAGAGTTTTCAATGATCTGGAACAATTAATCAAGGAACCTACACACATCCTAGATTGTCCTAACCAATTCTTAAGCATTCTTGACGTGATTCGCCACTTCTCCTTCTCGTCTTATTTAGCAATTTGCCTTTCTATCGGTAACTTTGACACAACCTTGTAGCTCAAAAGAATAGCACTTTCTCTCCAGCAGCTCTACTTTCTCTCAAGCTTATTTCAGACACTTTAGGTGGGGTAATTGGTAGGAATTCTATCGTTTCTTCGTAACCTATTTTTGAAACTAATCCTGCTTTGACACTGATGATATTTCAGAATCTGATGATAAAGTGGTAACCTTGATCGCAGATGAGATGAGCATGTTCATTCCCTTTTCTACCAAACATTTTCCTCCCCAAAATCCATGGTTCAATGGCACCTTCTCTTGTGCCATTCAGGAAAGAGAAAGTGCGTATTGTGCGTGGAAACACTATCCTTCTCCTATCACTCTTACAAATTTTCATTCAGTTCGGAATGGTTACAGGGATATTTTTTTGACAGGTTAACCTCCTTGGTTCCACTACTAATAAAAATTTCTCGCCTCTTGCCGAAAATATTTCCAACAACTTCTTCAAATCCTCTTTTCCTCTTCTTAGTTGCTTTGACGGATATGTAGTTAACACACCTGCTGAAAAGCTTAATTTCTTCAACCACCTTTTTACATCTAATTCCTCCATAGACAACTTGGGCATCAATCCTTTTACTCCTTCTTCTCTTAGGTATCCCATGTCTATACCTGTGATTTTGTAAGATCAGTTGCATGAGATCCTAAAACCTATAAATATTAGAAAGCCTAGTGGCCCGGATGGCACTCCTTATCGTGTATTGAGGGAGTTGCTTCCGAGATAATTTCTTTTCTCGTTCAACTCTACCCTCTACACCTTAATATTAATGCTTTATGTTCAACCAGCCCCATGGAAGAATAGACATTTAAAGCCTTCTAACTATCGCCCTATAGTTCTTACTTGTATTCTATCTAAAGTCTTTGAAACTATTCTTAACTTTCACTTCTAGGATCATTTGGAATTTCATTCTCTTCTTTCAGATCATCAGTATGGCTTTTAAACGCTCGAGATCTACTGGTGACATTCTTTCATATTTCTCTGATCTGTCGTCTTCTAATCTTAGGGACTATGTGGAGTCTTGTGTGATGACGCTTAACATATCCAAGGCTCTTAACTGGGTATGGCATCTGTTATTGTTTTCTAAGTTCTATTAATTTGGTTTCTTTCTTCTTCTTTACTTACTTTCTAGTTTTCTTTCAAATCATTCTATATCATTATTTGTTGACGGAGCGACTTCTTCTTCTTCTCCATTAATTAAGGTCATCCTTAGTTCAGACTTATCTTCTACTCTACTCCTACTTTTCATCATCGACCTCCTCAGCTATACTTCTAACTATGTTCTTTCTCATTCCGACAACTTTAACTCTCCATTCTTTCACACATTTTAAATTTGGTACCACTTTTCTTCTAGAATAGCCATTCGAATTTAAATTTCCGATTACGTTCTTGCCGATCTGGATGGGATTTCCCGATGAGGTCACCGCAACATTGTGAAATTCAACTCCTAAAAAAATCTCTGCTTCTTCACAGCTTCCTCTCTAAAACTCCTCCAGACTTTCCTATCCCCTTCGACGACTCTTCCATCTCCCCTTTGAATAACATAAACATTCTTCATTTGAACATAAACTACAAATTGTCTTAGAAACATCATATCACAACGGTTGCCAAGGTAGCCTTAAAAAAAACTGAGTATTCTGTTCATGTTGAGGGAATTTTTTCCTTCAAAACAGTTATTCCAGTTATATAGTGGTCTTATTCGCACCTGTATGAAATTTTGTTATCACATTTGGGGAACCTCCGGTTCTACTCTTCATTTGGATAGAGTTGAATCTAAGGCTAAAAGACTGATTAACTCTCCACTACTTTCAACTAATTTGACCCTCTTTCTCTGCTACGTGATGCTGACGTAAACCTCATATATATATATATATATATATATATATATATATATATATATATATATATATATATATATATATATATATATATATATATATATATATATATATATATATATATATATATATATATATATATATATATATATATATATATATATATATATATATATATATAATATATATATATATATATATATATATATATATATATATATATATATATATATATATATATATATATATATATATATATATATATATATATATATATATATATATATATATATATATATATATATATATATATATATATATATATATATATATATATATATATATATATATATATATATATATTATATATATATATATATATATATATATATATATATATATATATATATATATATATATATATATATATATATATATAAATGTTTGTAATCAGAATTTTTAATTTATATTTTTAATTGAGTTTCTAATAAACGCAATCACTGATGTTTTACGCTCAAAAGGTTTCTATTTTGATTAGCTTTACCTTTTTATGCTCTGTCAAATTTTAATTTTTGTTTTATTTTTTATTATAATTATTTTGCCATACGAAAGAATGCGTAATGTCAAATATTTATACAAGAAAAGTGGAAATATTTATTTTTATTCTTTTTAATACTAATTTTTTTTATTTTTAATTACATTTTTTTTTTAATTGTGGTGAAAATTTTTATAGAAAGTTTTTTTTCTCCAAATGGAAAAAGATCTATTTATATTATATTATATTATATATATATATATATATATATATATATATATATATATATATATATATATATATATATATATATATATATATATATATATATATATATATATATATATATATATATATATATATATATATATATATATATATATATATATATATATTATATATATATATATATATATATATATATATATATATATATATATATATATATATATATATATATATATATATATATATATATATATATATATATATATATATATATATATATATATATATATATATATATATATATATATATATATATATATATATATATATATATATATAGCATTCACTTTTCCCACTCTCGTGGGGCAGTGTCCATATTAATTTCCTCACAAACACTCACACTTTATTTCCTTCCCCAAATGCCACTTCTCTCCACCTTTCTCTTTTCTCGGCAACTCTCCTACCCTCGTCCGTATTCAAGTCTCTTCCAACCAAAATCTTTTTCACCTCATCCATCCACCTCCGTCTCAGCCTAACCCATCTCCTTTCATCTTTCACCTCGGATCGTATCACTCTACCCACCATGCTTTTTTCATTCATTATACACATTAGCTTAAGCCACCTTAATGCACCATCCTTCGCTCTGTCTCTACTCCCTTCCACTATCCACACATCTCCCTTGTTCTTTC
>SEYY01002917.1:0-28134 GCA_009176605.1 Armadillidium nasatum | reverse complement strand
AGGGCTCTCAACACCGTGGAAAAATATTAAGTGTCAAATCCTTGAGAGATTTTTAACAAGAGCAAGCGAATGATTGCAAGAACTCCCTCAAAACCCGAGTAGGAATGTCATTCAAGCCACTACCATTTTTAACGTTCATAGATTTTGCACCAGATCTGCCTATGCAAAATCACAGGTAAAAACATGGCACACCTGAGAAGTAGGAGAGATACCGGAATCGTCAGGGGTGGAATTAGATGAAAAATGGAGGCTAAAGAGATTGAGCCTTTTCAGAAGGAGTGTTAACTACAGACTACAGATCCATCAATGGCTCAAAACGAATAAAAGGATAAAAGGAGGATTTGCAGATGTTGTTGGATATAATTTTAGCGAGGCCAAAAATAATTTGGTGAAAGTACTTTTTTTTTTTTTTTTTTGTTTGAATTACTCAACGAAAAACCCTGAAACGATTCAGAGTCAGGGGTTTTTTTGATTTTTTTTAAAAAATAAATCAAAAAATCAATGATTTTTTTATTTTTTTGATTTTTTAAAAAAATCAAAAAAATCAAAAAAAAAAAATTTTTTTTTATTTGTTTTATTTTGTCATATTTTTTGATACATATATTATATATATATATATATATATATATATATATATATATATATATATATATATATATATATATATATATATATATATATATATATATATATATATATATATATATATATATATTGTAAGTTATGTATTTAATTTATGGATTAATGATTATGCATCAAAAGTGCTTAAATTTTCTTTCTTTTATAATTTATAAAGAGGAATATTGTTTTCTTACAATGTTGTATAAAAATTTAAAATGGTTGAAAATTAAAAGGAATTGTCTTTTCTGTTTTCTCTTTTGTCTATAACCTCAAATTGCATTAGATTAAAGCTCAATAAAATTTTGTTGAAGATTTGATTGAATATATATTAGGAATTCTAAACTCTAACAGTTCTATATTGGATAAATTATATTAATGAAGATCAGATTCTTGTATTACCCTATATGAAATCTTGAACCAAATATTAAGGAAGTTATATTTCTAATATATAAACTACTTTAAAGTTTTTTAACACAGTAAGAAGGAACTAATATATCTGTTATATCATTATGTATCAAAAAATATGACAAAATAAAACAATAAAAAAAAAACAGTTATTTATATTTTAAAAAATCAAAAAAATCAAAAAAAATCATGATTTTTTCATAAAAAAATCAATAGATTTAATCAACTGATTAAATCAATTTGATTTAATCAATGCCAACCCTGTTCAGAGTAGAATGAAAATTGGTAAGAGTGAGTTATTCCACGCCCGATATGCAAAATCCCTTCGGAATGGCACAAGAGCAGGAGCCATCAACCAATGGATTTGGGGGAGAAAAATATTTTGTTGCAGATGGAATTAACCTGCTCATCCCATCTGAAATGATGGCTCCCACTTTTTTCAGCGATCCTGAAGTATCATCAGTATCAAAGTATTAATTCCATGAATAATTAGTGTAGAAGCGACTCAACTCTACCCACTACCCCAATTAAAGTGTCAGAAAGTATGTTTAAAAGAGGGCAGAATTTCTGGGGAGAAGGTGCAATACCAAAAAGCTACAAGATTGGGGATAGTTAACGATAAGGATGATGATTTGGCGTAATTAAAATAAGTAGTGGTGAAGCACGTCATGGGTGGTTAAGAATTGGTTAAGACAATCTGGGAAATGTAGAGGTTCCTTAAGTAACTGTTCCAGATAGATAAGAACACTGAAGATTTAGTCTTCTCCCCACCTGTTTCAGTAAGAGATGAGCCCCAACTCCTCAGTGTGATGTAAGTTGAAATCTCCTAAAAAGAGGTCCTCAACATTCGGATTTTTCATAATCAAAATATTAAATTATTCGTAAATTATTGAAAATTTCCCCCCCCCTCCCAGTTATCACCACAGCATATGGACAAAAACCTACATGTGTGTAAAATAATCAAATGATAAAAATAAAACAAAAACCTATACAATGCCCACCTATCACAAATTTCGCCACTGAGCAGAGAGATCTTTAAAGTGAGGGAGATAAAATTTGGCAGGAAACACTGAAGACAAAAGACAATTCCAAAAAACAGAGGTGGCTGGAAAGAGAGCACCACAGGGGACAATTCTGGAGTTTCCAATGTCTATGCAATATTCAATTGCAGACACTGCATCCCCTTTTGCAACGAGAGTTATAAAAGTGTTGGCATACGAGTGGCCAAAAGGTCAAGTGAATTGAAAGGCACAGAACAGTTTACGAGCCTACTGACCTTTGATTCTACCCTATCCAGAAGATTGGTGAAACCAAAGCCCCCACCTCCACCCTTCCCCAAATCTGGAAGCAGTATTCCATACAAGGGCAGAGGAGACCTTTGAATAGTTCCAATAGCTTATAAAAGGGGGAGGGTGGAAATTCCTCAATTTAAACTAACCCCAGCTTCTTTGAGGCCACCCTTGCAACAGTTGTGATTTGAGGTTTCCATAACATATTAATATTGGTATCGGTACTTGGCAAAAAATAACAATTACTGTCAACTTTAAAATTTACGTTTTAATCAAAACCTCGATTCTATCAGTCTTTGGTGAGCATGAGACAACATTAAAATATAAGTTTATGCATGTTAATATTTAGTTTTGAGTTTAAATAAAATTACCATAATTAAAAAAATTTGAAAAAAAATAAAATATATAATATATATATATATATATATATATATATATATATATATATATATATTATATATATTATATATATATATATATATATATATTATATTAAAGGACAAATGAACATTCAACAGCTCATGCTCCATATATATATAAATAATTTTCAAAAACCACTTTATTAAATAGATAAACTTTTCAAGATGATAGATCTAGAAAGCACAGTTTAACGTTAAGCCCTTTTAAGAGGGATATATATATATATATATATATATATATATATAATATATATATATTATATATATATATATATATATATATATATATATATATATATATATATATATATATATATATATTATATTATGTTACTCACCTTTCTTGTTGAAATTCACTGCGACAATAAGTGCACTTAACAATTGGAAAAGATCCTCTGCATTCCTGTGAAAATAAAATAAAATTAAAATAATTGAGAGACAGAGAGAGAAAATAATTTTAATTTTAAAGATTTAAAATTTTTATTATACATTACCAACACATAATTCCACTACTACTACTAATAATAATAATAATAATAATAATAATAATACCACAAAGTGTTGTTACCTACTATAATTTAAGAAAGTTAATTATATGTTAAAAAAATGATGTAATTAGTAAGTAAAATGAGACAACAACAACAATTCATAACAAATAAAGAAGATATATATATATATATATATATATATTATATATATATATATATATATATATATATATATATATATATATATATATATTATATATATATATATATATATATATATTAGTGATGGGATGATTAATCTTCATTGACAAAGTCTGCATATTTTTCTCAACCATCGTCTTCAATTTTCTTCCAATTTACTTACATTGGCTTATAAATACCTCTCTCTTCCACCTTCTTCTACTGAAGATGAAAGGCTGTTTAAATGGGGGGCCAAATATATACACTGAGAGGGAAAGGGGATCCTATCCTTTACCAGCACTTATTTTGATTTTTTGGACATCCTGAGGTTTATATTTTAATTTTACCTGCTTTTGGTATAATTTCTCATATTGTAAGCCAAGAAGCAAATAAGGAGGCGGCGTTTGGGACTTTAGGAACACCAGGGTGAAAACGAATTACCAAAGAAACTAGAGAAAAGATTCTTTCTAAATTTAAAGAACTAGAATTTTGCAGGTCTGACCATTGTTCTCACATCATAAAATTTTTGTAATCAATGTTCGGAAGATACTACAGGGTGTCCCCCTCGATTAGCTCTCGGCCCCAGATATATGCAAATTTGGAGTCAAATAACTAGTGGGACACCCTGCATTATAGTGATTATACTATATATTAAAATTACTTGTTTACACATTTTACTAAAGAATTTTTTTTTTTTTTTAAAAAGTCATTTTAAATTCTTTCTGATTATAAAACTGGTAAAGTTATTAAAATAATGATTCCCTCCCCCCCTCCCAAATTTCATCGTCAAAATATTCTTAAGCATCCACACTAATATATATATATATATATATATATATATATATATATATATATATATATATATTATATATTATATATATATATATATATATATATATATATATATATATATATATATATATAGTGTTTCGGAATTGCACAGCAATATTTTAGGTATGGGTTCCCTACAATATTAAAAACAATAAAGGTCATATAAACATATGGCCCAAAATACTTTATTAACGTGATATTGGATCATACAGTTTTGTATTTCACAGGACATCATTTACAGTAACTACTCAAAGTGGTCTCCATCTTCTTGAATGCAGCATTCTGCACGATGTATCCATGCTTCTCTGGCACCTTGCATAGTATCAAGTACGAAGCCTGATAGTTGCTACGGCAACCTCGATCCAATTTTGTAGCTCTTCTTGCTTTTCCACAGACGTAAAATAAACCATAGACTTCATCCAGCCCCACAGAAATTAATCCAATGGCGCTAAATCAGGGGATCGTGGTGTCTATTTAACAGGACCGTTGTGCCCTACCCATCGGCAGGGTTGGTGATTTTTTTGATTTTTTTTAAAAAAATCAAAAAAATCAAAAAATCAATGACTTTTCTTTTTTTTTTTAATCAACTGATTAAATCAATTTGATTTAATCAATGCCAACCCTGCACATCGGTGACCATACGTTGTGTTTAAATAATCAGTGACAATATGCGAATAGTGCGCCAGTGTACCGTCATGCATAAACCACATCTTCTGCCTATTGGCAATCGGAATATCTTGTAGAAGCTCAGGGAGATTATAATGACGATTATCCTCGTCACCTAATCCAAATTCATGTTTTTAAATTTTATATTCTTAATACTAATGTTGAATTTTCATTTAAGCTGAAAGTATGTTATCTGAAAGTTTTGCTGCTCCACCAGAGATTTTGAAAAATAATTTGAGATTCATTCATTTTTGTTTTTTGAAAATACCGATATTTTAAGTAAAATTCATATTTTAAAATAAATGTTATTATTTTTAAGTTGCTCGGAAAATAATTTTCTTTTCAATAGGGATGTACCGATAGTATCGGTATCGGTAGTATCGGCCATTTTTTTGGGGTATCGGTATTGGTTAATATGGCTGATACTTGGCAGATACTCCGATACTTCTTACTTTTGGGTGAAGAATTGAGAAACTTTTAGATTAAAAAATAAATCTAGTTTCGATATATAAAAGTTCTAATAAGGAATTCCTTAAGCTAGCCCATAATTCGTCTTCCTAGTGTATATATATATATATATATATATATATATATATATATATATATATATATATATATATATATATATATATATATATATATATATATATATATATATATATTCGCGCTCACCTTCTTCTAAATCGGAGTAAACTCTCCTTCGCACACACAAAACATTAATACAGACACCCTTTAAGGAAAATTTAAAAAAAAACTAAATGATGGACTCAACAAAAGTAGCCTTGGAGAAGCCCCGGGAGGGGGGGCTTCCAAATTTAGCCCCTCATCCACCCCTTGGGAGTTGGTGACCTCCTGTGATGGGGTTGGTGCCACCAAGATACAGCTGCCGGCTTGTCCTGATGCAATGTCTATTTTTTTCATTAATTTCTGCAACATTCGTTGTTTGCACTCTAATTTCCACTTTGTTGAACATCACCTCTCTTCTTCTAGACCTCACCTCTTATTCTTGACCGAAACTCAGATGTTTGAGCGTTCTGATAGCAAACCCTATTCTGTTTCCTAATACTGTCTCTATCCTCAATTTTCAGCCAAAGTCGGATGTTGTGCATGATGTCGTTTGTTCTTGTGTCTCTAATTTGGAATCTTCCGAATTTCAACCTTATGGCTTAGGCTCTCTTACCATTCTACGACTAAATTCATTTGTTCTGTTTATTTATCTCCTAATTCTACTGAATATCCTAAATTCTTCGACTATTTAAACTCCAAAATAGAGCTCATTCTCTCTTCTTCTCCTTTCTCTGAAATCATCATATTAGGTGATTTCAATGTTCACCACTGCCAATGGCTTTCATCTAGTTCTCATGGTACAGCTGGTGAACGTGCCTTCCATTTCGCTCTCCAAAACAACCTTGAGCAGTTGGTGCAGCTCCCTACTCGTATCCCTGACCATCTTGGAGATGAACCCAACATTCTAGACTTTTTCCTAACTTCTAATCCTTCTCCTTTTACTGTTAAACTCTTTCATCCTCTGGGTTCCTCCGATCACCTTCTTATCTCTGTATCCTCTTCTATCTCTTCAAGTCTTCTGCAGGAAAGACCCCCTTCTTTTGAAAGGAAACGTTTGTGGCACTTCGGTGCCGCAAACTGGTTGGACTTGCGGTCGTACTTCTTCGATTTCCCGTGGAATGATTATTGCTTCCGTGGGAGGGGAACTTCGGAGTTTGCAGAACGCATTACCGGGGTGATTCTCTCTGGCATGGAGGCGTACATTCCATATTCTTTCCCTCTACTTAACCTAACAAACCTTGGTTTAACTCTGCTTGTTCTCCCGTTATCCGCCGCAGGGATGTTGCCTTCAGGGATTACCGTCGTCTTCAAACTCCAGAAACTCACACTACTTATTTTTCATTCCGGAATGAATCTATCCTTCGAAACACTAAAAACACATTCCCCGATGGAAAATGCAATAATCTTTCTGGTTATTCTCCTTCACATTCTTTCTGGCATTTTGCAAAAAATGTCAACTCTAACCTTGGTCTTCATCTTTCCCTCCTTTAATATCTTCCGACGGCACAACTGCTGTTTTATATTCTTCTAAAGCTGAACTCTTTGCTCAAACTTTTGCCTCTAAATTCAACCTTAGACGATTCCGGAGCTATTCCTCCTCCTTCAACCCCTCTAACTCAATCATGCCTAAAATTAGAATTTCTTCTAAAGATGTCATTCTGCTCTCTCTGAGCTTAATACTTAGAAGGCGTATGGTCCCGATGGTATTCCTCCTGTGGTTCTCAAAACTTGTGCTTCCGAGCTTGCACCCTGCCTCAGTAAACTATTTCGTCTTTGTCTCTCTACTTCAACCTTCCCTTCTTGCTGGAAACATGCGCTCATTCAGCCTATGCCGAAGAGGGGTGACTCCTCTCAACCTTCCAACTACCGTCCTATTTCTTTGACCTCCGTTCTCCAAGTCTTAATCCGACCTTACTAAATTTTCTTCAATTTGTATTAGACCAATTGCCTTATTCTTACATTTAAATTTTTTAAAGCTATAAAAAAAAAACTTTTTCATATCCTTATTTCTATTCCTTGCACTTCTAAAATTCTCTTGGTCTTTCTTATTGACTGGTCAAGTTCATTTCTAATTTTCTTGTAATTTTCGAAACCTTTATTCTAATTGTTACTCTTGAATATTTTAAAGAAACTTTTGACAGATCTTCTCTCTCATTTCACTATTCCACCAACTTGATTTACTCTCTTCGATACCCAAGTGGGCTTATTTTTAAGCAAACTAATTGAATAGTCAAAATATGTTTGAAGCATTTCCACATGAAAAAACTATTTTGGTCTTTAAACTCTTTATCCTAGACAATCTGGCTAAAGCATGGTTTGAAAATTGCTATAGTCACCATTAGGAACCGACTGGTGCTGGAATTCTACCGAGGTAAGCAAAGTAAAAAAATTTCAACCAAATCTTAATAGGGGCATCTAAATTCAAAACACAAAGATGAACATTCACTAACAGAAGAGGAGCGATCAAAAGAAACTGAAAAGAAAAAAATTTTGAAAAAATAAGAAGAGAAATCTTGATTTTCTTATATTTTGTTTAATCCACCAATAATAAGTATAATTTGCCATTTATAAACAATGAAAGTACTGGGAAGAGATACATCCCTCTGGTTCCAGGTTTCTTTCCTTGAAAAAACTGATCTCAACAAAATCACTAAACTGGGAAAATGGAGAGTGAAAATTGGAGACCTCCATCAGAAGCTCCTAAGAGCAGGGATGTTACCTACGTAAAAATTTGGTAAATATGCCTTGAGGTGGATGATATCAAACACACTGTATGCATAATAGGCTTTTCAATTTTACTAGAAGTTTGATGGTTAACATCTTTTCAAAATAACTATGAATTCCATCCCATTTAATTTGCTTAAAATTTGCAAAGGCAACTGCAAAGCTAATAAACCAGCATTAATAGCACACAACCAGGATACAATCACATATGTTTGAAGTATATACTTTTGACTGATCTTCTCTCTCATTTCACTATTCCACCAACTTGATTTACTCTCTTCGCTACCCAAGTGGGCTTATTTTTAAGCAAACTATAATACTGGAAATCAGATTATCCAAAGGAATTATCAGCAGGAGTTACAGAAACCCATGGAATCAAGAACTCCAAAATTTCAAGTTCATCTCTCACTTCTAATACAATAATACAAGCAGGAAGTTATTGAAGGACCTTGTAAATTCCTCAACAAACTAAACAACTAAAAAGAAGTATCTAAGCAGTTTCCTTTAAGTTAAGGCAGGGGATTCTACTTCCACTGGACTATTCAATACATAAATAAACATAAGTAAAACCACATTCTCACCTTTCAAAATACAAACAGGGCACTCACTCACATGTTCTCTCATAGTTCTAAATATGCATACTTAAAATAAATAGTATGTTTACAAAGATTATATAAATATTGGAAGCAAACCTAACTTTAGCACAGGCTCTGAACAGCTTAATTTAATTTTGCTTTGCTACTAATAAAATGCATATTATCCTATAGTTGAATAGCATTACAAAAGCTTAAGATAAATATAAATCAACAAGCCAATATCTCAGGCATAGCTTAGCCAAGAACTTTGAAAAACTGAACTATAACTGTCAATCAACTACAGATTAAAACAAATAAAAATACCTGGAATAAAAACTAAAAAGAAATCTGTACTAGTAAGGTTAATAATTGATAAATAGACTTGTGCTAAATAGGTGTTAAAAATATTGATATTCTTCATCAGAGCTTATTACTTTTCATTTATCCTAATAGAAAAAATCTTTCTATTAATATAAACTTTATAAAAACTAAAGTTAATCAGATCTTTATTATTATTTCTTATAAAAATTACTTTCTGATTGTTTCTTAGAAAATCCTAATATCTGATTTATTTCATTCCTTATTTTCCTATAAATTTTCAAATCATTTATACTCTTGCTGTCTTTGAAACTTTTGAACCATTTACACTTATTCCTAATTTTATTTCTCAGCTCCCTACTCCACCAATTGGGCTTTTTATTCTTCTTCCTAATTATTCTGACTAAATTTTATCCAATATTAACTTGAATATTTTCAACATTTTGAAAACACTTTTATCCTCAAATCCCTTCCCCCAATCAATAGTTAAAAGTATGTTTCTGAATTTATCAGTACGCAATATTCATTTCTATTTTACTTTATTTTCTACTAACTTTGGAATAACTTACATTTAAATTAAGTCTTATTATATTATGATTATTGTTACAGAAGTATTCCTCAAATGTAACATTTTTAACCATAAAATCTTAATATACAAATACTAGAACCTGTGGATCTTGTTGAGTCATCAACCTCCTGGTTTAAAAAATTATCAAGTATAGTCAATAAAAAAAAAAAAAAAAAAAAAAAAAGTCTGATTAGTACTGGAAAAAGTGAACAAGAACATAAGAAAAATAGAGACAGTAGAAGTCACAATGGCCTATGAAGACAGGCTGTTACAGTCAAACAAAAGTAGAAAATCTACTAACCCAAATACACATGTAACATGTAAAATGCAAAATATATAACATAAATAATCATGCAATGGCAAAACAACTGAACTCTACTAATGGCCTAGCAGCTATTATAAGCAAAAGCCAACACATACTTCAACCACAAATACTAAAACCATAGCTACAACACAAGTAATGTACATAACACTAGCCATTTGATTAAACTATAATTAAATTTACTGTCTGCAGGTTAACATTAATAATTAACAATAATCGCACTAATTAGGCTTAGACATGATATACAACAGAGTTTGCAAAGAAATCCTAAAAATATTGTAAGTGGATCACACTCAACAGCTTCTTATGGCAAGCCATTCCAAAATATGGGCTAACAACTCTATTGATGAATGAGTATTTTCTTTTATCAAGATGATATGTTTTCTTTTTTAAATTTCTTTTTATACCCTTTGGTTTCTTTTAAATGGTCTACTTTAAAGAATTTATTAATCTCAGAATTAATGACTTGTAAACTAGTATCAGATCCCCTCTAAGAAATAATCTTTTAACAGAATACATTCCTAACTCCTATAGTCTCTTCTCATAACTCTTACTGTCAAAGCCAAAAATCATCATTGTTTACAACATACTTTTCCAACATATTTCTTTTCTTAAATGAAGAGCCCAAACTTGTGATAATACTCCAATAATGGTCTAACAGTCATTATACAATTTACTTATAACCTACTTGCTATGTAAACATTTTTATTATACCTAACATCTTAATTTTAACTCTATTACTACTACTAACTGGACCCAAATCATTTTCATGGTTCACAGACTCAAGCCAATCTCAATACATATTATAATTAAATCTTTTATTCAAGTAATCTACATGAAGAACTTTACATTTTATTATTAAATTTCATTTGCCACTTATTTGTTCATCTAACAAACCTATCTAAATCACTTTTTGTAGTTTAATACATACATTACTATTTCCAACAGAAGTGGCCACTTTGGAATCATTGCAAACTTAAAATCCTTACATTAAATTTCATGGTTCAAATCAAATATATACAAGAGGAGCAGTAATGACCCAACATTAAACTCTTGTGGCACACCACTCTTCACCATTTCCTGTGAAGATTTATTGCCATTTAGTAATGTGCACAGCCTTCTATTACAGTGTGATAATTTTTGAATTGATCTTATATAGGGTCATTCCAAGTCACTTCAACCAAAAAAACCCTGACCCCTTTCGATTTGTATAAAAAGTGGCACACTAACAGATCTTGTTGAGAAAATATGAATGGCGTTTATTGCAGGTCTCTAGCTCATACGGTTCAGAAGATATGACCTTTGAAACTTTGGTCAAAAATGTCAATTTTCAGAGAGTAGTCCTGAGGTCAAAATACAATATCTCGGCTTCTATGGCACTTAGAAGCATCGTGTAAAGACCATTTAAAAGATCTTGAATAGTGGTACAACATTTATTTAGATGATTTTGACCTCGGAGGTCAAATAAAAAATTTGACCTATTGGTGACCTTGACCTTGAAAAAAAACCTCATCTTCGATTTTTTTCAAACTTTGCTGAATTATTGTTATATATGTATATTTTAATTTTTTTAATGAATTATTTTTGGTTTTGGCTTGGTTTAGAAAATATAAGCAATTTAATAAGTACAAATATCACATTTTTCAGTAGAATACCCAACGTTCACTCAAATTAATGATAATATACCTTTTTGAAAAAAAAAAATCAAAAAATTACAAATTTTTTATAATAAAAGCTTAAAAAGTACAAAAATTTAAAATAAATTTTCTTTCCAAATTCATAATAGTGATTCAACAGGTTTACCTTGGTAAGACTCTAAGGGAAAGTATGAAAAAATGTAAGATATAAAATTATCAATATAACCTGTATTTACATATCATTGTTATTTTACAAATATCACATTTTTCAGTAGAATACCCAACGTTCACTCAAATTAATGATAATATACCTTTTTGAAAAAAAAAAATCAAAAAATTACAAATTTTTTATAATAAAAGCTTAAAAAGTACAAAAATTTAAAATAAATTTTCTTTCCAAATTCATAATAGTGATTCAACAGGTTTACCTTGGTAAGACTCTAAGGGAAAGTATGAAAAAATGTAAGATATAAAATTATCAATATAACCTGTATTTACATATCATTGTTATTTTATTGCTATGTATCAAACTTGTATTATTTAGCTACATTATTTCAAAATTATTATTTTGTTTATACTTTCAGTCAATATGGCTAAAAGATCAGCTTCTGCAGTATTGGAGTACTTTACAATGTTTCAGTATAGGCTCAAAATAGTTAAATGTTAACATCTGCAGTCAGAAAATTAGAAGAGAACCTCCTGGTGCCACAAGCAAAAAATTTTCAACCAAATATTTATGGGCATCTAAAATCAAAACACAAAGATAAACATTCACTAGCAGAAATGGAGTGGTCAAAAGAAATAAAAAAAAGAAAATATTGAAAAACAAGAAAAAAATTCTTTAATTTCTTTATATTTTATTTGAAAAAAAAATTTTATTTGACTGATTGCGCTGAAATTTTCAGGATATGTACATTTTTTCCTGAAGTTCTGAGCTGATTTCAAGCATTTTTCTGAGTCTATAGCAGTTTGAAAGTTATTTGGACCCAAAGTTGAAAAAAAATTAATAGCTGGGTCAAACCACTGCCCATATGAAATGAAAATTTAACTGAATAACCTTAGCCCAAATTTCTTGCATTGGTGGGAACAGATTTTTGATATCATGTCTTCAAAAAAAAAAAAAGTTAACACTTGAAACTTTTTTTGGCCAAAATCGTACCTATGGACTGACTGGGGCTCCGACCCTATCCCTGGCAAACCCAGGCCATTTTTACTGACTCCAGCCCTGGCCAAATATCAGGGAAAACCGGGGTTTGCCTGCCGGGGTTAAAATGGGAAATTATACTTAAGGAGAAAATCCAATAAAAAAATTTTTTTTTTTTAATTTTAAGCCGATTCTCCAGAAATTTTCAGAATATATATAGAGCTTTTTCCCTGGTGATAAAAGTCCATTTCTAGAGTTTTTCTGAGTCAATAACAGTTAAAAAGTTTTTTCAAAATTTTGACCCTTTTTCAAAATGAATGGTGGGGCTAAACCACTTTTCGGAATAACCTGAATTTTGAACTGTGCATTTAGAATTCTATGGGCTACAAAAACTTCGAACAGACTTTTGTTTCCAGTTATATATATAAAGACGAAAACTAACTGACCAACTATCGGGAAAAAAAATCCATCTTTTTGGATAAATTAAAAAAAAACTACAACCGTAACATTTCTTATTTTGCTGGGTGTATAGAGGAGAGATGGGGCTACAAATTCCTCTCTATACTTTATTCGATGCAGTTCGTTGGTTTAAGATATAACCTCTCAAAAAGGTCCATTTTTTACCAAACTTCAAAAATTCCCAAAGTTTGAGGCTATATCTAGCTTCAAACAAATAGCATTTAGTAATGCACTAAATAAAAGTTGTTTCCCTATCCCTCCTCTAAACAATATCCACATATGAAAAAATTAGTAAGTAGGTAGGGTTTTTTTTTTTTTAAAGTAATTTATATCTCCGGAAGGGTACAATTAGGGACCAACTGGGACTAGGGTCAGGGCTCTGACCGGGGTTGCATAAAATTTGTAAAGAGGTCAAAAGCACCAAAATTTTAGTTTAAGGAAATTAAATATTTATTTAATTGTAAGAAAGGAGCAGAATAGCTAACATTCACTCAAATTAATGATTATATGCATTTTTTCAGGAAAAAAAAAAAAAAAAATCAGAAAATTACAGATTTTGCGTAATAAAAGTTTACAAAGGTACAAAAAATGCTGAATTTTTTGGGTTTTTTTTTTTTTTTTCTGATTCACAATAGTGATTCAACAGGTTTACTTATGTAAGACCCTAAGCTAAAGTTTGAAAAAATGTAAGATATAAAATTATCAATATAACCTGTATTTATACATTATTATTATTTTATTGCTATGTATCAAACTTGTATCATTTAGCTACATTATTTCAAAATTGTTTTTCAGTTAATATGGCTAAAAGATTAGCTTCAGCAGTATGGGAGGACTTTACAATGTTAAAGGATAGGCTTGAAATAGCTAAATGTAACATCTGCAGTCAGGAAATTAGAAGAGGATCTCCAGGTGCTCCAGTAAAAAAAATTTTCAACCAAATCTTTATAGGGATATCTAAAATCAAAACACAAAGATATACATTCATAAGCAGAAAAGGAGCAGTCAAAAGAAAAAAAAAATGTTGAAAAAAAGAAAAAATTCATCATCTGATCATTTGTCTACTGGGGGCTCTGTCCCCCATAGACAAATAATCATGTGCCATGCAATTATTATTTCATTGCTGTACTGCAATAATGCATATTATAATACAAGTTGCAAATACATGGCACACAAACATTTATCTACAGGGGCGGAGTCCCTATACCCCCTGACACGTAAGTGGTGGATAAAATCTCTTTTTTTTTTTTTTTATATAAATTTTAACTATAATTTCCATTTTTAGCTTCAACATATTTTAAAATTTTGCAACCTCGTCAAAATATTCAAAGGAGAGTTTTATAATTTTGGCAGACAATATTCTGACCATAATTATTCCTATTAGTTTAATATTGGTAATTGTTGCGTTCACAGTAGTGGATTTTTTTGTACAAGATCAGGTTACTGAAAATAACTATATGGGTCATTCCATGTCACTTCAACCGGCAAAAAACCCTGACCCCTTTCGATTTGTATAAAAAGTGGCACACTAACAGATCTTGTTGAGAAAATATGAATGGCGTTTATTGCAGGTCTCTAGCTCATACGGTTCAGAAGATATGACCTTTGAAACTTTGGTCAAAAATGTCAATTTTCAGAGAGTAGTCCGAGGTCAAAATACAATATCTCGGCTTCTATGGCACTTAGAAGCATCGTGTAAAGACCATTTAAAAGATCTTGAATAGCGGTACAACATTTATTTAGATGATTTTGACCTCGGAGGTCAAATAAAAAATTTGACCTATTGGTGACCTTGACCTTGACCTTGAAAAAAAACCTAATCTTCGATTTTTTTCAAACTTTGCTGAATTATTGTTATATATGTATATTTTAATTTTTTTAATGAATTATTTTTGGTTTTGGCTTGGTTTAGAAAATATAAGCAATTTAATAAGTACAAATATACATTTTTCACTTTTTTGCGATTTTTATCTCTTTCAATGTATAGTTCCAACATTTCCATTTCTCTTTCTCTCTCATATATATATATATATATATATATATATATATATATATATATATATATATATATATATATATATATATATATATATATATATATATATTGTAAGGGGCTGGCTGCTGCCGAGTATATTTTTCTCGTTTCAGATTGCATGGAGTATTCTCTGAGGAATATAGTCTTACCTGCTTGTTGCTTTGCTGTTATGCTGTTTGATTTTGACTGTGCTTGGGATCCACAATATTAATGTGCATGTGCCATGTCCTAGACTGGAGAGTGTGAAGGGAGATTGATATTAACATGTTTATTTGTTTAGATACGTTAATGTTATTCTTCTATGTTAAATTTATTTTTATTATTATTATTATTTATTGAGTGCACTTGTGCTAATGAAAAGTCTTATGAGCTATTGTTCCCATTTCGGGCAATAATTAAAAACAGGTTATTCTTATTCAAACAGGTTGTTATTCTCAAGAAGGCATATTACCCTTTCAAGAGTAGGTTATATTCTTTGTGTTTTTATTATTATTATTATTAATTCACAGTACACAAGATAGCCTCTTTATATACACAAAATAAAGAGAAAAAAAGAGTAATGGTTTAAAACAACCAAAGATTTGAAAGTGGAAAATGTTTTACTGTGAAATTTATCACACTACTGACATATTTTCTTTTCCCGAAGTGAATATTAAATATTAAAATTTTATAAAAAAAAAAATATATGATAATCTCAAAAACCATTAAGGTCTCTTATCTATATTTTCTACCTGATAGGTATAGAGATTATAACTCCAGATTAGCACTAGGCAATAAGGCCCTAGACCGGCACCTGTGAGAATTATAAATAATTACCCCAGCGCCTCACCTCAGTTTAAATGACCTAAAAATATATAATGAATTAATAATAATAATAATAAAAACACAAAGAATATAACCTACTCTTGAAAGGGTAATATGCCTTCTTGAGAATAACAACCTGTTTGAATAAGAATAACCTGTTTTTAATTATTGCCCGAAATGGGAACAATAGCTCATAAGACTTTTCATTAGCACAAGTGCACTCAATAAATAATAATAATAAAAATAAATTTAACATAGAAGAATAACATTAACGTATCTAAACAAATAAACATGTTAACATCAATCACCCTTCACGCTCTCCAGTCTAGGACATGGCACATGCTTATTAATATTGTGGATCCCAAGCACAGTCAAAATCAAACAGCATAACAGCAAAGCAACAAGCAGGTAAGACTATATTCCTCAGAGAATACGAGAAAAATATACTCGGCAGCAGCCAGCCCCTTACAATATATATATATAATATATATATATATATATATATATATATATATTATATATATATATATATATATATATATATATATATATATATATATATATATATATATATGAGAGAGAAAGAGAAATGAAAATGTTGGAACTATACATTGAATGAGATAAAAATTGCAAAAAAGTGAAAAATGTGATATTTGTACTTATTAAATTGCTTATATTTTCTAAACCAAGCCAAAACCAAAAATAATTCATTAAAAAAATTAAAATATACATATATAACAATAATTCAGCAAAGTTTGAAAAAATCGAAGAGGAGGTTTTTTTTCAAGGTCAAGGTCAAGGTCACCAATAGGTCAAATTTTTTATTTGACCTCCGAGGTCAAAATCATCTAAATAAATGTTGTACCGCTATTCAAGATCTTTTAAATGGTCTTTACACGATGCTTCTAAGTGCCATAGAAGCCGAGATATTGTATTTTGACCTCGGACTACTCTCTGAAAATTGACATTTTTGACCAAAGTTTCAAAGGTCATATCTTCTGAACCGTATGAGCTAGAGACCTGCAATAAACGCCATTCATATTTTCTCAACAAGATCTGTTAGTGTGCCATTTTTCATAAAAATCGAAAGGGGTCACGGAAAAAATTGCCAAATTTCGGTTGAAGTGACGTGGAATGACCCATATACCTACGAGTTGCTAGTTCGATTGGAACTACGTATTCACGAGTTGTGGGTTTGTCATATTTTGGATATCTTATATAATGGCACAAACATTCTATGAGCTACGTGTTTGCCCCAGTGTCTGGGTTGACAAAATTAATTGAGTGATTAACTGTTAGGTATTGAAATCCAACGTAAGCGTAAGCAATCATATGCCTTCCAACAATCACTATTAATAGTACCAGGCAGTATATATATATATATATATATATATATATATATATATATATATATATATATATATATATATATATATATATATATATATATATGGTAAAGGTGTAGATTGTTTCTGACTTTCGATTGTCCAAAAATATCGATAATCGAAAATATCGGAGGCCTAACGTAAACAAGAATGTTGCCGGGAATTAGAGGTGTACGGGCCTATTACTATTACTAGACATAGACACAATTATTATTACTTACTTTTCTAGCAGAACCTAATTCGACTTATCATAACCTGAACTACCGAAGTTGCCGTAAAAAGAGGCCTAACCTACACAAGAATTTGCCGTAGAAGAGGCCTAACCTACACAAGAATTATAGGTATAAAAGTATCGATTAAAATAAAATATCAACTTAAAAAAATATTGATATAAAAAATATCGAAAGTCAGAAACAATCTACACTTAAGCCTATATATATATATATATATATATATATATATATATATATATATATATATATATATATATATATTAATGTTTATTAGATTAATAAACTAGTTTGACTTAACCTAACCTAGACTTAAAGGGTAAAACGCCAAACAGCCAGTAAATAGACCTAACCTACCCAAATATAACTCTTTGCTAACTACACCTAACGGCCAACTCGCTTACTAAATATATATATATATATATATATATATATATATACATATTAAATTTTTATTTTTATTTAAAAAAAATTTGTAATGGCAATGATCCAGCAACATTGTCGTAATAGAAATTCGTAGGCTATATTGTTAGTTTGAAATTCCTACACGTAGTTCCAACCAAACTCGCAACCTGTAGGTTTGTTATTATTTTCAGCAACCTGGTCTCTTACGAAATAATTCACTACTCTGAACGCTATAAATACCTTAATTCTTTTTTAATTTAAATTTAATTTTTTTTTTTAATTTAAATATTTTTTATTTTTATTTTTTTTTAAATTTGTTGTTCGTTGATTAACAAAAAAAACAAACATTTCCGTTTCATAGTTACGCTGAGAAGAATAAAAAAAGAATTGGGCCCCTTTCACTAAAGTATTACAAAGTTTTTATCGTTTATTCTTCAATTTAATGCATTTGTAGTGTTCTCTGAAAAAATGGTGAAAATCCATTCTGAGGTTCTTATACTGAACAATTACCATGAATACATTTTGACTTCGTTAAATTAAGTCCAGTATAGGGTAGCAAACTCATGTTATATTAGGTCTACATACCTAGAAAGTACATCAGTATATAATTATCAAATATTAAGCTTACCTTGCAGAGTTGTTGTCCTTGAGACAATTCTTCAAAAGGATGCCTACTAAAGCATTTTGAACAAGCAAAAAGTGCCATCTGTCCAGACATATAGTAGGTAATATTATTAACGCTTATCACAAATTTATGTAATATGAATCTTTAAATTTGGTAATGTCTAGCTTAACGATACTTAGCTTAAGCGTAAAATAAATAATAAGGTTTTTTACACTTTAAATCACTTAAAATAATAAATTCGGTAAATAACACAAAAATGGCTGGCAAAAACAAAGTTGTTAAAAGTTACAGTTAACGGTTACACTAATATAAAAACCAGCAAATAATACACAACCAATAATAACTACAAAAGCAATCAGAAATAGCTAAAAAAAATAATAAATAATTGTAAATTTGATATATATTTTTCACAAACGGCTATAATATCAAAATTAAATTATTTTTCTTGCACTCTAACTCTAGCCTTCACTGCATCATCGGCCTAACTATTCAAATTTACAAAAACAAAAATACCAAAAACATTTTTAAGACGTCAACTGAAGAGTATTCTTGAATAAATAATGAGCAGTGATATATATATATATATATATATATATATATATATATATATATATATATATATATATATATATATATATATATATATATATATATATATATATATATATATATATATATATATATATATATATATATATATATATATATATATATATATATATATATATATATATATATATATATATATATATATATATATATATATATATATATATATATATATATATATATATATATATATATATATATATATATATATATATATATATATATATATATATATATATATATATATATATATATATATATATATATATATATATATATATATATATATATATATATATATATATATATATATATATATATATATATATATATATATATATATATATATATATATATATATATATATATATATATATATATATATATAATATATAATATTATTATATATATTAATAATAAATATATAAATATATAAAAAAATTAAAAAAAAAAAAAAAAAAAAAAAAAAATATATATATATATATATATATATATATATATATATATATATATATATATATATATATATATATATATATATATATATATATATATATATATATATATATATATATATATATATATATTGTAAATTACATATTTGCTTTTAAAGTAAACCTAATTTGATAATGCATATTATTTAACAAATATATATTAAATATATAATATATATATATATATATATATATATATATATATATATATATATATATATATATATATATATATATATATATATATATATATATATATATATATATATATATATGGTTTTCACAAAATATCAGAATACACCTTTAAACTTAAGAAATCTTTTATAGAACGGCAACATTTACATGTTATTTTCCTCGTTTTATGCACTCGAAAGCGAGGCTATGACTTGCCTATATATCGTTGAAATTGTAAGTCGCCTTTTTACAATTATGATTTAACATTTTTAAACTAAGATACTCGTCAACGCCTGAAGAGTCTTCGGAGAGATGAGTTTATCTCCATTTAACTATTTTAAATTACTTGTAGCCTTATGGAGTTATATATTCTTTAATCCTTAGGGTAGGATTTTCAGAGCTTTGTAAGAAAAGTTAGGACCCAACCAGACCGATTCAACCAGATATCTTTGTCTTGCAATTTAATTTTAATTAAATTGACTTTTATGATTATGTTCGGGTTGAGCTAGTGTATTACCTTTAACCTAAATTGTATATTTGACTTGACTTTTATTGTATAACTGTCCTTAGTTTTTTTTTTTGTTTTTTTTTTCCTTTCTTTTTTTTTAGCAGTGTTTGAGAGTTCTTGCTTGTTTGGGTTGAAGTTATATTCCTGCTAGGCTAGAATTTTACCTAATTTGCTACTTTAAAATTTATTTATGAGCTTAAATGTAATAAGTCAAATGTTCAAGTTTAATATCTTGGAAACAAAGTAAATTCCCTAAAATCCCCTTTTTATTTTAATAATTTGAAGAACATTTTAAATGGCGAATTCTTTATTAATTATAAGCTTAATTTACTAGAATTAGGTTTATACTTGACAGAGCAGCTACTGATCTGCATTAAGCGCTTTCTGGGGTTTTAGCGCCTTAGAAATTCCAACATATATATATATATATATATATATATATATATATATATATATATATATATATATATATATATATATATATATATATATATATATATATATATATATATATATATATATATATATTGTAAATTGTATATTTGCTTTTAAAGTAAGCTTAATTTGATAATACATTTTATTTACAAATAGATAAAACTATCTATGCGGAGTTCGTCGAATCCTTGGCCGAACTCCGCATGTGTGGATGGGACACCTTTGGCAAATGTTTGGTCATTGGCTTGGTTTGCCAAATGCTCCAATGTTTTCCATTGCTTGTCGGTAATGGCGGCTCCACACATGCGTAATTTGTCGAACCATTGAATGTTTGTGTTTTGCATTTGTTTTATCCGAATGTGGCAAACGTATATGTACACACATTCGTCTATTGGACGAACTTCGTTTGCAGCAAAGTTCGAAGCGGGAATTTCAAACATTTGTATACAAATATGGATATTGAGACCGAAATATCATCTTTTATTGTTTTAATATGTTGACAATTACTTAAAAACAAAACGAGTTATTTACGAAACGGAAAAGCTGGTGGTGGATGGTTTCATTAAACCGAAACAGAGGAAGGTAGGTAAAATTGGCAAAACATTTCTATGCATAAAGCTTTTTAAATGAAATATTGCTGGTGTAGGCCACAATATTTCTTACCATATATATATATATATATATATATATATATATATATATATATATATATATATATATATATATATATATATATATATATATATATATATATATATATATATATATATATATATATATATAAGGTAATAGTTAGATTCAGCACATTATCTGTATTTTCACTATATTGAAAATATATAGACAAACTATGCCCAAAGTTTACCAGTAAACTTTGCTATGCCGAAATTCATTATAATCACAAAATTTATGCATGGAAAAGTAAATTTCAGGACCACTCACAGGTCTGTGATCATTGAATATTTAATGAAAATGTAAAGCAAATATGTTGAAATACCTGAAAAACTATAGTTAAAAGCAGAAAAATTAATATCTACCATTCACAGATTGGGAATATGGGGTACCCTGCCCCTGTAGACAATTGATCTTGTGCCATGCATTTGTTTTCGCTGCTGAATTGCAATACTATTTAATACAAATTAAAAATTTTTTTGATATATGTTTATAATTATTAATGCCAATTATTATAATAAAAGACGCAAATGCATGGCACACAGACATTTGTCTACAGGGGTGGAGAGACCCATACCCCAAAACCTGAGTGGTTTGTATTTACTTTTCCTTATTTAAATATCATGTTTTAATGCATTTCAACATATCTTTATATTTTCAATAAATATTCAAAAATCACCAACCTGAGTCATTTTAAAATGAACTTTTTCATGTATAAAGTTTGATTTTTATGAATTTCAGCATATTTTGTCTTTATATTTTCAAAATAGTTAAATACAGGGATGTTATACTGTATATATATATATATATATATATATATATATATATATATATATATATATATATATATATATATATATATATATATATATATATATATATATATATATATATATATATATATATATATATATATATATATATATATATATATATATATATATATATATATGTGGGTCAATGAATTGGAATCTGTATCAAGAATCAGAAGAATAGCAATTTTTCTGAAATCAGAATTGAACAAGTAAATTTCAGAATTCAAAAAGCATAAATTTTTTATTTTTTTTAATAAGTTTAATCAAATATTTACAGTTGATATATATTTAAAATATTGTGTATTATTTTCTTTTAATGTTTTGACTTGCAACTAACAGGATAAATTTAAATAAAAATTTATAAAGTTTTAGTAAGATATTAAATTTAAAGAAAAGTATAAATTAAAACATATAAAGTATAAAATATACTTTAATATTAAAAATTGAAACCGATTGACTTACCCTAGTTTGTGAACGGTTAATAATTTTTTTTTAAATATAAATTAAAGACCTGTAAGTATTTATTTATTTAAATTTAAATATTAATATAAAAATAGTTAGAATAGACACTTTTTATATCATATCACAGTAGATGATATTAACATGTATAACATTAAATTATATTTATTCAGATAATTTTATTTTATAAATCTGAATAAAAAAATGTAGATCAAATAATTTTTTATTACAGTAATCCTACCCCTTGGTACTTAATAAAAAACCTTAATCATAACTTTTAAATATATATATATATATATATATATATATATATATATATATATATATATATATATATATATATATATATATATATATATATATATATATATATATATATATATATATATATATATATATATATATATAGATCTTTATTAAAGTCCAACCTACCTACTGTTTCTCAGCCAACATTCATATTTTATAAGGCCCTTATGATGATGTCTTCACAATGGGATGTATTCTTGTGTATACATAAAAAGCCACACATTACCAACAATCGCTCATAAAACCCAGTTTCATTAAGTAAAATATATCTTGTAATGTTACATTTCTCCTAACACACACACAATAATAATTAATAAATAAATATGAACCTAACTATTTTTTGAGTGATTTTGAAACATTCCTACATGCATTACTAATACATGCCTATATATATATATATATATATATATATATATATATATATATATATATATATATATATATATATATATATATATATATATATATATATATATATATATATATATATATATATATATATATATATATATATATAGAAAACTAAAACATTGACATCTCATCTCATTTTAATTAACTGTTTCTTGCAGATACAGTGTGACACCTATTTTAGCAGATTTGCTAAAAGAACCTTCAGGATGTTTCGAAAATTTTTGCAGATTGTCTTCACATGATTTTGAATACTTACTCAAGAATATTTCACCCTATTCATGTTCGACATATTCTCATTTAGGCACTGTTGATATTGAAGAAGAAATTCTTGCACCATGTTCTTGGGGGCATGAGCAAGGCAACATGTCTTCCCTTTTACCACTACAGAACATACCGAGAAAATCCAGTTATGAAACAAAGAATTTTAGAGATGAATTCGCTGAATATTTTACCGCAGTTGGTAAAGTTGCATGGCAACATAATTACTCTTAATTATTGATTAAGATCTTCTATTATTTTCTTTATATTGGTAAATGTTTTGAAGATATTTTTGTACAATTTTTTATTTCAATGAATAGATTTTAAATATATTCTTTAAATACAATTTACAAGATAAGCTTTTGTTTTTGTATCCATAGTTTTAAATTTATAATTTAATGTGTGCATGTCAAATTCATACAATTTATTTTACATAACTTTTTTTTTCCTTATTTAGTACTTCCGGTTCAATGGATCCCTAAGTTTTTTTTTCATGAAATTGTAAAAGTTGCGCAACACTAATTTAAGTGACTACATTCAAACATAATTGGTCAAGAAGTAGTAGTAGTAGTATTTTTTTTTTTTTTTTTAGCAATTATATATTAATAAACATTGATTTTTTTATAAAAAAAAAAAAAAAAAAGTAACCATCAAAAATCAAATATATTTTATAATCAAATAGTAGGGTAGAAACAAATCATTTACAATTAAAATATTTATTGTAAACGTTTTTATAAATATTTTATAAGAAAATGGCAAATAAAGGATTTTTTTTTCCATTGACAAGAGAAATATAAAAGTCTAAATACTCTAAAAATCATGAAGCTTTTGATAGTAGTAAATTCCATTTCAGTCAAAATACACTCCTAAATAGACGATTATCAACACAACCTGAAAATAGAATTAAAACTATAAAGACCTAGCACTGTGTTTGGGGTGAAAGAGATTTAAAAAACGTACATTCTATGTCGTAAGAGACGCATAAAAGGACAAGGATAAGATTTGAAGAAATGAGATGTTTCAAAATCTTCCTGTTAAGGAGAGATTCGAAAACTTTAGAAAGAATATGGAATATTCTCCTCCATGCCTCGGTAATGCGCTCGGAAGCAATATTCATTCTTTCTGTTACTTCACCTCCTACCCACTCCCATGTCAATGACTCCACCCTTCATTACTCTTTTCAATTTGAAAGGCGCCCATACCAACAGCAGTTAATAGACACAAGGATGGTAGGTAGTCTTGGAGCAACTAACCTATGATTTAACTCATTTTTAATTGGGGCAGTGTAAACATGGTCATTTTCAATGCCACCAAAACTCAATTCCTCCATCTTTCTACTCGACACAATCTTCCACACAACTATGACATCTTTGAAAACACTCAATCTCAAACATTCATCTTTCCTTAATATTGTTGGTGTTTCCTTTTCTTGTGATCTTTCTTGGAAAGATCACATTACTTCTCTTTATAAATAAGCTTCTAAGAGGTTGGGTGTTCTGAGGCACCTTTGTAATTTCTTCACACTACCCTAGTTGTTTGTTCTTTATAGGGATGTTGTTGGCCCCTGTATGGAGTATGTTTCACACATCTGGGGTGGTTCCACTCATACAGTTCTCCTTGAAAAGGTGGAGTCTAGGGTTTTTCATCTTAACTCTCCTGCTCCAATTCGCTCGTCTCTTTCTGCCCGTCGAATTGTTGCATCAGTCTCTCTCTATGCTATCACTATTACAATTGACATTACTCTTCTGAACTCTCTCTTTGCATAGAGAAGAGCTCATGCGACATCTTTCTACATGGTCTCATCCTTTCTCTGTCCAATGCTCTGACCCCAGACTTAACCGCTATGCTCAATCTTACATGTACTCTTCTGGAAAAGTCTGTTACACACTCCCTTTATCTATTTTCCAAACTTATGATTTACATACCTTCAAACGCAGTGCATCAGAACATGTCGACCTTTAATCGTACCATATTTGATTAATAATTTATTTGAAATTAATTAAATTAGAAATATAATCATTTTAATACAAATTTCAGTTACATACCTCGATTTTCAATTTTATTTAATTGATTTTCATTATTAATTGTTTCAACCATTGATTGTTCACACAGTTGCTTTTCTAGAAATTTCATATTCTGAAATATATATATATATATATATATATATATATATATATATATATATATAGTATATATATATATATATATATATATATATATATATATATATATATATATATATATATATATATATACCAAAATACCGATACCGATACCGATATATATATATATATATATATATACCGATACCGATACCGATATATATATATATATATATATATATATATGCCGATATATATACCGATACTTATCCATCCCTATATATATATATATATATATATATATATGTGATCATAATTATAATCTAATTTATAATAACCACCTCTGTATAAATGTTGAAGCAATATATATATTGGTGAAAGAAACAGAGCTCAAAGTTCCGTAGGTACTGAGTTACACCAGTTGCAAACTCGAAGCTATTTCCGTTTTCAAATTGGACTTCAAAACAATTTTTTTATGTCCCTAATCTAAATTTTCAACAATTAAAAACAATTCGTAAAGCATACCACCATACACATTCTATAGAGAAAAGACAGAGGAATCCAATAGTGAAAGAAATAGAGCTCAAAGTCCAGTAGGTACTGAGTTACACCAGTTGCAAATTGAAAGTTATTTCTGTTTTGAAATTGGACTTCAAAACAATTTTTTTAATGTCTTTAATCTAAGTTTTCAACAATAAAAACAATTCGTAAAACAAAATAAAGCATACCACCATACACATTCTATAGAGAAAAGACAGAAATCCATTGGTGAAAAGAACAGAGCTCAAAGTCCCGTAAGTACTGAGTTAAACCAGTTGCAATTTGAAAGTTATTTCTGTTTTCAAATTGGACTTCAAAACAATTTTTTTAATGTCCCTAATCTAAGTTTTCAACAATAAAAAACAATTCGTAAAGCATACCACCATACACATTCTATAGAGAAAAGACAGAGGAATCCATTGGTGAAAGAAACAGAGCTCAAAGTCCCGTAGGTACTGAGTTACACCAGTTGCAAATTCGAAGTTATTTCCGTTTTCAAATTGGACTTCAAAACAATTTTTTTAATGTTCCTAAACTAAGTATTCAACAATAAAAAACAATTCGTAAAGCATACCACCATACACATTCTCTATAGAGTCTTCAAGCACTGGAAGTTTGTACTCACTCAATATATTTCTGCAAAACCCGAGGATTCTCAGGATTTGTCTTTGGGTGTCCTGGCTGGATCATTATCTCCTAACAACTTCGAACTGATTTCTGAGTTTCGTACTTACGAAGCCGCTATCCAGTCCTTGACAAAAAAAAAAAAAAAAAAAAAGATTCAGCTTAAAAAAAAAAAAGATTCAGCTTCAAAAAACAAAAGATTCAGCTTCAAAAAACAAAAGATTCAGCTTCAAAAATAAAAAGATTCAGCTTCAAAAAACAAAAGATTCAGCTTCAAAAAATAAAAGATTCAGCTTCAAAAAACTAAAGATTCATCTTCATCGAAGAGTTCAGTGGAGAATAAACCAAAAATCCAAAACACAGCCTTATATACTACAGATCTGTGTTCGTATGTTTGTTTCGCTGGTTGGTTGATTCCGTATAAAACACCTCATATATATATATATATATATATATATATATATATATATATATATATATATATATATATATATATATATATATATATATATATATATATATATATATATATATATATATATATATATATATCAGACTGCAGTTTCAACCACACAAATATTTAAAAAACTACTGAACCTACGTAAAAAAGGAAAACATTTTTGGAATCCTTGTCGAAATTTAGGTAGGAAAAGTGTAAAATGTTTGAAAATAAATTTAAAAAAAATGGGTTTGTACAACTGATGACGTAACAAACTTAAATTTGGTGTTATACTGAACATTTGTCTACGGGGGCTCTGCCCCCCGTACCACCCGACCCGTGAGTGATGATGATACTGTAGACAACTTTTCCTGTCGACGATTTGGGGTATTTCCCATTTTTTCCAATTTCGAAAAAAATGAAAAAACCGGACTGCCAAACGTACGATTCTCCCGAGAATTTAAAAAAAGTAAAAGACCTAGAAGAGGTTGGGTGAGTGGGGTCGGGGAGTAATTAAGGGATAGATATCATTCTCTCTCTTGGACCTTCCCTGGGATCGTTACCCCATAACCTCGTAACCTCACGTCTTCAGGT
>SEYY01002916.1:0-30000 GCA_009176605.1 Armadillidium nasatum | reverse complement strand
CTCTCCACCCGTACTATCTCCACCACCCTCCCTCTCCCTCCCACTTTCTCCCAACCTCCTTTAGCTTTTATTTTCGCCACCACCAAAAAATGGTCCGAAATACCGATAGCAGTTCCCCTCAGCACGTTGACATCCAACAACCTACTCCTCCATTCCAGCTCACACACAAAATCCAACAATCCCCTTTGTCCATCACACCACTCACCCAGGTATATTTATGATTTTCTTTTCAATATATATATATATATATATATATATATATAATATATTATATATATAATATTTATATATAATATATATATATATATATATATATATATATATATATATATATATAATCATGTCACATATTTACATTATTTTTTAAAAATTCAAATTTTTTTACTTCATTTCAATCATTTTGTACTGTTCTATATAAAAAAATATATTGCATTTTTCATTATTCATTAGTATTTCACCTATTGATTCATTATTGTAATAAAAAAACAAAAAAAACAAAAAAAAAAACCTGGTTTTTATTGGTTTTTTTTTTTTAAAAAAACCATGGTTTTTTTCTACCCTGATATATATATATATATATATATATATATATATATATATATATATATTATATATATATATATATATATATATATATATATATATATATTGATGAGGAAAAGGCCAGAGGTCAGCCTTATTCCACCAGAGTTGAAGATTTATCAGAATCGTAGCCGGTTAATGGCCGACATGTCCTGACACACGGCGTTTGAAGGTGTGTAAGTCAAAGGAAGTTAGAGAAAATAGAGTGAGTGTGTTCATTACTTTTCCGGTAGAGTACATGTATGAGTGGGAATAGAGGTAAAGTTTGATGTTAGAGGGTTGGACAAAGAAAGGATGCTACTATATAGGAGGCGTGACAAGTGGAGAAGATGTGCGATGAGAGAGTTCAGAACAGCAGTGTTCATTGTAATTTAAAAGCTTGTTTAGAAAGACAAATAATATGATCTTTTTTCAAGATAAATCACAAGAAAAAGAAACACTGGGAATATTAAGGACAGATTATGGTTTGAATTGTGTGTTTTCGAAGAAGATTTCATAGTTGCTTGGAAGGTTCTGTCGAGTAGATTGACGGAGGAATTAAGTTTTTGAGTCATTGAAAACGACCATGTCATCTCTGACTCAATTTAAAATACAAGAAAGATAAGAGTCATTTACAACAAGGTTTCATTTTGGTCTTCTGCCCTTAGGAACCATTGGGAGACTTATGTCGTGGCGCTTGACATATCTAAAGCATTTGACCGGGTATGGCATGAGTCACTACTTTTCAAGCTCCCCTCCTTTAAGATTCCTAATTCTCTTTGCTTACTTATGTCTAGCTTTCTTCCTAATCGTTCCATTTCGGCTGTTGTTGATGAAGCTACTTCTTCCTTTTCTGTCAATAGTGGTGTTCCTCAGGGTTCTGTCTTGTCTCCTACTCTATTTTTATTTTTCATTAATGATCTTCTCAGATGCTCATCTAACTCTCTCTATTCATATACCGATGATTCGACTCTCCTTTCTTCTACTCATTTCAAATCTGCTCCTTCCTTTGTTTATAGAGTGGCCTCACCTCACCTTTCCGATTTTATTCTTGCTGAACTGAATTTAATATCCCAGTGGGGGCAGTTTCAACCTTGTATAATTCAACTCTTTAAAAGTTCAAATTCTTGAAAAATCCCTCTCAAAAACACCTGCCAACTTTTCTATTTCTTTCGATTTTTCTCTCCTGTTGACAATATCAACATCCTTGGCCTTCACATAAACAAAAAAAAATATCTTGGAAACGTCACATCACAATGGTTGCTAGGGCTGCCACAAAGAACTAGAAGTTATTTTTAGACTGCGGGAATTTTTTTCTTCTTCGCAGTTACTCCAATTATACAAGGGCTTCATCCGCCATTATATCAAGTACTGCTTTCATATCTGGAGTGATTCAGGTTTCACCTGTCTTTCGGATAGGGTTGAGTCAAAGGATATACGACTTATAAACTCTGTCTGATTCACTCGACCCTTTATTTTTGCGACGTAACGTTGGTGCCTTGTCTCTTTTCTATAGGTACTACAGCGGCAAATGGTCGAGGAATCTGTCCATTCGTATGCCTCCACCTTTGCGGCGCCCTCGTAGCACAAGGGGTGCATTCTCTGCACATAAATATTTTGCAGACATATGCAATTCCAGGCTTGTCAGCTGTGGTGCCTCCTTCTTTCCAGCCACATTTGTTCTGTGGAAACTCTCTCACGTCTTTTGTATGTCTCACTGAATTTAATCTCAATTTCTTTAATTAGAGCCCAAGTCTGTGCCAATCTAAGAAATTTGCGTTAGGTGGGATTTGTAGATTTTTTTTAATTATTATTATTATTCTCTCTTTTATTTCTATAACACTCCCTTTGCCTGTGATCTATATATATATATATATATATATATATATATATATATATATATATATATATATATATATATATATATATATATATATATATATATATATATATATATATATATATATATATATATATATATATATATATATATATATATCGGAATTTATTTATATGGTGGGAAGTTTCATCATTTGCAGAGTCTAAGTTAAAAATCTGCAGCTAAGAACAGGAAAGCAAAATAGCTTAAAGAATTCTCATATCTATTCTTTTCCAACAGTTCACTTACAAAACCAATGAAGAAAGGTGCTTCTGATTGCAAACTTTTCTGAACATACTTTACTTGAACATAAAATTGTTTCCGTTCATATTCCGAGTTTTTCTTCACATTATCTAAAATATTCTGAATGAAATATGAGCCATTTCATAAAGAAGTTTGAGGAGGAATTTCCTCTTCATCTAATATTTACAGTCTATTTGAAAATGCTAAAATGTGATTTTTATTTCCTTATTATCAGTTGGATAAATTTTACTTCTTTTATTGATTATTCAAGTTTCTTATTTGAGACAGTCTTTCTTTTCTAATTTTATAAGTTTGCATCGTAAGTATTGAAATCTTTGATTTTTATCAAATTTTCTTTGACCACACATATATATATATATATATATATATATATATATATATATATATATATATATATATATATATATATATATATATATTATATATATATATATATATATGTATATATATATATATATATATATATATATATATATATATATATATATATATATATATATAATATATATAATATATATATATATATATATATATATATATATATATATACATATATATATATATTAATATATATATATATATAATATATTATATATATATTATATATATATATATATATAGTATAATATATATATATATATATATATATATATATATATATTATTATTTATTTATTTATTTATTTATTTATTTCACTTATCACCTTTCCCACTTTCTTGGGGTGGTGCCCGCCACAATTCCCTTACAAACATACTCATTCCTACCTTTCACTCCCTTTCACCGCCCTCCATCTCACTCTGTCCTCCGCAAGTCTATTACCCTCTTCTAAACTCAAATTCCTTCCACCCAAAATTTCTATCAGTCCATCTATCCATCTCCACCTTGGCCTTCCCCCCCCCCTTACCCTCATATACCTCGGATGTAAGTACCTTTCCCACAATTCTGTTCTCATTCATTCTAAACATATGTCCAAAACCAACTTGGCACACCCTCCTCCGCTCTATCCACTACACCCCTCTTCCATTTACACATCTCCCTTATCCTTTCATTTCTAATCCTATCAATCCTTCTTAATTTACATATTGCTCTCAAACCTTTCATCTCAAAGACTTTCGATGTTTTTCTCGCTCGAGCATTTATCATCTATGTTTCACACCCATACATTACAGAAGGAAAACATACATTCAAACATTCTTATCTTTATTTCTTTCAAAAATTTTTCCTTGTTCCCTACTTTTCTTAGTTAGAAACTAACGTTCCTGCAATCTGATGCCTCCCTGTTTCTACGCAATCTTTACTAAAAAGCACACAATTTAAAAATGCGTCCCCAGCATATTCTGAATATGTCAACCAATTAATATAAGTAAGGCCACTTTCTTTGGAAACTTAAATTTCTGTCCATAATTTTAGGGAAGACGTAACCAGGAGGCGGGATCAACGCATATTTTAAAAGCTTTTTCCTTAGTCATATCACCAACTTTCTTATTTATATATATAAATGATATCAAAGTTCACTTACTGTATTCGTGAGGTTTCTTATTTTCAACTGTCTGCAATAACGGAAGAACCGACACACGCTTGTTGAAAATTAGCAACATTAGAGATATTAGCATCTGTGCTACTATCGTTAGTTAAATTATTGTCTTCACTATTATCCAAGATTTAAACTTTTTTCCAGAAACTGATCAAAAAGGTTTTTACTTATACGTTTCATATTTAATTAATTAGCATTTACCAAAATTACAAATACGCACAAGAGGGAAGAAAACGTGGGTAATGAGCGGAGAGAGAGAGAGAGAGAGAGAGAGAGAGAGAGAGAGAGAGAGAGAGAGAGAGAGAGAGAGAGAGAGAGAGAGAGAGAGAGAGAGAGGCAAATACAAGCAGAAAAAAAATTGAAAACTGATGATTTGCAGTGTTCGACTCTAGATCAAAAAATTGCCGAGGTAAACAGATTACAAATGTTCGTCGACAGACGTTAATCACCAAAACATGATGTTTGTGTGTGTTGTTTGATGTTGGGGGATTTGATGCAAAATAAATACACAACTACAAGAAGGAAAGAAAAAAAAAAAAACGATTGTCGCAGGTAAAACGCTGTGAATGATGAACGTAAGTTAATAATGGCACAAGTTCCAAAAAGAAAACACTAGCACAACAATTCGGTTTTTCATAAAGCGGAAATTATACGACAAATGTTCCACAAAGAAAGATAAGAGGAACTCTGTACCAAAATAAAAAATCTCGCAATATTTTGGCGCAATATCAAATTTGATGTACTAAGCGTTTTAGGGAATATTCATTTTGACATACTCAGTAATATTCAGTTGGACATCCTGCAATAAACTCATATATATATATATATATATATATATATATATATATATATATATATATATATATATATATATATATATATAATATATATATATATATATATATATATATATATATATATATATATATATATATATATATATATATATATATACTATATATATATATATATATATATATATATATATATATATATATATATATATATATATATATATATATTGTTACAAGTTACTATAATATTTTTAAAACAAAATTATAAAGTTCCTGATGATTTCGAGAGGGGGGTGTTTTAACCCCCTAAACCCCCAACATCCTATCCCCATATATATATATATATATATATATATATATATATATATATATATATATATATATATATATATATATATATATATATATATATATATATATATTATATTATATAATATATTAAAATTAATTATATTAATTTTATAAAAAAAAAAAAAAAAAAAAAAAAAAAAAAAAAAAAAAAAAAAAAATATATATATATATATATATATATATATATATATATATATATATATATATATATATATATATATATATAATATATATATATATATATATATATATATATATATATATATAAATAGAAATGCATTACTTACATGTCAAATCGAGTTTAACAGAAGCAGTAACATCTCCAGTTAAATTGTGCGTCGAGGCTTTACACGTCAATATCATAAATAAATGTTTTCTCTCCAAATTCTGCAAACTGAAAGTGTTGCTCACAGATTCGTCCGACATGGCTTCCATAACGTCATCTAACAACTTTTTACCGTGATACCATTGTACCAATGGAATTGGTCGACCTGCAAATTTATATATATATATATATATATATATTATATATATATATATATATAATATATATATATATATATATATATATATATATATATATATATATATATATATATATATATATATATATATATATATATATATATATATATATATATATATATATATATATATATATATATATATATATATATATATATATATATATATATATATATATATATATATATATATATATATATATATATATATATATATATATATATATATATATATATATATATATATATATATATATATATATATATATATATATATATATATATATATATATATATATATTATATATATATATATATAATATATATATATATATATATATATATATATATATATATATATATATATATATATATATATATATATATATATATATATATATATATATATATATATATATATATATATATATATATATATATATATATATATATATATATATATATATATAGTTGCTTAACAGAACGTTTCTGTGGATTGCAAGTCATTTATTAAAACAGAACCTTAGAGCAATCACACATAATTACACCATAACAGACGCTTGCATTAAATTAATATGCAATGTAAATAGCAAAAACAGTGTAGGACAGGAATTTTGCTCAAAATTATGTTGTTATTTTAGTAATTATGCTCTACCTCATTGAAAATGAAAGCACCCATTTTAAATGTAAGCAGTGTTCTTTTCTTTAAATTCAGACCCTTAGTCGGAAAAAAAAACTTAAGCATTGATTGGTTTGTAATAGTTTTTTTTTATGAACCAGCGTGTTTAGATAGATTTAAGAAAGATGTCAGTAAGAAAATTAAGGTTTGTAAATTTGTGAAACAAAGATAATGGGTGATACTCAAGAAAAAATTCAGCTTGACTGTTTGATTTTTAAATGTTCTAAATGTGACGAATATTGCAATACGAATGAAGGAACTCATAAATATTTTATGAAATTTTAATGAAGAATGACAGGAAAGAAATGATGTCTTTACATTTTATAATGATGTTGAAACTTACAAGCATAATAATTGAAACAGCGTGTCAATTCAAGGTATGATTTATTATTGTTCAGTATTTATTTGTGTGTTAGTTTGTATGTTATAAATGTAGAAATATAATACTAACTGTCTCATTTGTGTATGGATGCTGAGAATGAGTTTGACAGATACTTCAGTTGAAAAGTTCATAAATAATATATTTTCCTTTTCTGGTGATAATGAGATGGCTCAAATAATAGTAGCAGTTAAAAGTTGGTGGGAAAGCTTGACTTCTAATTTGTGTATTGCAATCTGTTATCTAAACCTAGGAAGATATGATTTTTAACAATCTATTAAAATGGGGAACAAAAATAATGACAGCTCGGTAATCTATAACATTCAATGCACAATTACAATATGTATTTGTGCCTTTAAAAAATAACAAAATCCATGGGTATTGAAGATGATATCACTAAAGGGTTCTTCCCCTATTCAATTTTGAATAGGGATGCAGATAACTAAGTACATCCCATCCCCAATCGAACAAAGTTTGAAACTGAAAAATAAATTTGACTTCGACCTGAATTTAGTGAGTTTTATAATACGAATGCCCATAGAAATTATGATATGAATGTAGAAAATGTGCTAAATACTGAATACGATATGTAAATACTTTAAGGAAGAGTTTTAATTAAGAAGATCTGAAAAATATCAAAGAAAATATTCATGATTGACTGCTTAACTAAATGCTGTACGATAAAGTATTTGTTTTAAAATTCTTAAGTTAAAATACATTTTATGAAACTTAAAGCTATTGTCCATATAGGTAGAGCTGTCAGAGCTCAATTCGGATGAAAGTATTCAGTGGCTGACATTCTTGGAAACTATAAAGGCCAATTGTGTAAACGTGTATTCAAGTTAATGAACAAGTGTGATTATTCCAATGGGTATCCACGCTACAGAATACGAACCTATTGTTGATGATACGTTTGCTAATATCACTAAGGTAAAAATTAATGTAGAATTAAAAAAAATAAGATGAAAAGTGATGACCTGAAATGGACACAGTAAGGCTCGAAGAAAAGAAAATTTGCTTCAGAGCTGTATTTGGGAAAGACATCAGAGTTGTGAGGCAAGCGGAACTGAACATATTGGCGTGTAAAGTCTCGACAGGTACAAAGTTACACCACTACAGGAAAACACTTATGAAGCTCCAAGCTTTGAAGTTGTTAAACTCTGGAAATGCGGATGAACGCAAAAGAAAGACGATTCAGCAGTGAAGGTCTAGAAAACTGAAGAGGAAGAACTTTGAGGCCACATATTAATTGCCAATGAAAGTCTCTTCATCGGTGATGCTCTGTGCTAGAGTAGAACGGAACCGTTCATTTATAATTACTTTCCAACGAATGGCGCTACTAAAATCTATTATTTAAATTTTTCACCTTTTTACTATGGTTCAGAAAAATGTTTCCAGGTGGAATATAAGTTTAACCACCACCAGTGTGTGAGGCGTATTATATATGTGTGCGAACAGCACTCCTACAAAAAGCAACCAACTGGAGTGTTGTGAAGAAATTTCAAAGGCGGCTCAGAACACCCAACTTCTTAGAATTTTATTTAGAAAGAAAGGTGATAAGATGCATTCCATATAGGTCACGAGAAAAGGAAATACCGAAGAATTTTAAGGACACACGAAGGTTTGAGTTGTGGGTTTCCAAAGATGTTATACCTGTGTGAAAGATTGTGTCGAGTAGGAAGATGGAAGAATTGAATTCTTTAGACATTGGAAACGACCATGGTTTTTTCTGCTCCGATTTGAAATACGAGAAAGATTAGAAGTTTGTTTCACAAAGGGCACACTCATTTCTCCAATTAACTACAGCTGATAATGCCTTCTTTCAAATTGAAAAGAGTAATGAAGGGTGGAGTCATCTGGGAAATAAATAGGTTATAAAGTAATAGATAGAAGTCATTAATGAAAGGTAGAAAAAGTGCTTGAAATAGGAATGATTCCTGAGAAGCACCACTAATAATAGATTCAGAGAAAGAACGGTGACAGTCTGTAACAACTGATATATAACTACCAGAAATAAAATCAGAGGTAAGACCACAGAGAGAAATACTGTGCCAGAGTATATCAAAGGCTTTCGATATATCCAGCGAGAAAACAAAGATTCACAGAAATGCCGAAGAGCGGAAGACCAAGAGTCAGATGAAATGAAGATCACCAATAGAGGTTTTTTTTATGAAAGTTATACTGACGATCACAGGTACGATTAGAAGAATTGAGATATTCCAAATCTTACTGTTAATTAAGGATATATTCAAAAACTTTAGGAAGAACGGAGGTCAAAGAAATGGTATGGTACTTGGAGGGTTGTAAGGGATTCCCTTTTTTTGGGGGGACAGGCTGAATGAGTTTACGTTTTGAGCACGAAGAGAATGTGGTAGTAGAAAGACAGAGACACAAAAGTTTAGATGGAACACAGTAAGGAACCATTTCAACGATGATCTTAGAGAGAACAAAAATAATATCTTTAGAAGAAATTGTAAAAAGTTAGAGGGAGCTGAAAAAGGAGGAATAGCTCCTGAATCATCTAAGGTAGAATTAGCGGAAAATGTCTGAGGGAAGATTTCAGCTTTAAAAGAAGGCAAAACTGTATTTGTGTCGTCAAAAGATGCAACAGGAGGAAAAAGGAAGAAGCAAATTAGAGTTAACATGTTTTGGAAAAGCTAGAAAGGGGGTGAAGAAGCGAAAACCAGAAAGATTTTTGCATTTTCAACAAGAATTTTTTTTATTGTGATGGAGAATTCATAGATTTTCAACAATTCAGGGATCAAATTTAATTTTCATGAGTTTCTGGAGTGTTGATGATGACCCTTTTCATGAAGGCAACATCCCTGTTGCGAATAACACGAAAAAAAGAATAGTTAAAGGTTTTCAAAGTTTTAGTATAAGGGAAATAATATGGAATGTACCCCTCCATTCTCTACAGATTACTTCTGTAAAGTGTTTTGCAGACTCCGAAGAACATTTCCCACGGAATTAATTATCATTACATGGTAAATGAAAGAAATACGATAGCAAATCAGACTAGATGTCAACACAGTAATGCAAAAACGATTCCTCAGAATTAGCGGGCGTCTTTCAAGCGAAAGACTTGACAATATTGAAGAGCATACATAGATAAAAAGGTGAACGGATGACCCCAGAGTAGTAAAGGGTTGAACAGTATTAGGAGAATGATTAGAAGTTTCAAAAGAGCCTAAACTACAAGTAAAAAAATTCAAAGGCTCCAAATCAGAGACATGAAGACAAACAACAACATTACGAACGAATACACAACAACCTTCTTCTGTAGAAATTGAGAATAGACACGGGAAGATGAAACAGAAAAGGGTTTGCTTTTAAGAACTCTCAAACATCTTTATTTCGATCAAGAATAAAAACTCAGGTCTAGAAGAAGAGAGGTGATATTCAGTAAAGTGCAAGCTGGATTAATGACCGCGAATCAGCCTTTGGATAAAAACTGATGATAGAGAGAGGGGGTGGAAACAGAATTAATTTTCAGTTAAAGACAAGAGAGATGGGACTCGACAAAATGGAATTTAGACAAGAGACCGGAAATGTTTCAGAAATTCATGCAAAAAATAGACCGTGCATCAAGGCAAGCTGACAGTGAAGTGTTGGCGGCACCATCCCTGTCACCGGAAGACTCTAATACCCAAGTGGCGATGGTGAAAGGGTGGATAATGGGCTATTATTAGAAGACACCTCCTCTAGGATTCTCCGAGGCTATTTTTATTTATGCTATTGTTAATTATTTCTTATTTAAAAAGGATATGCTGTCGGTAAGTTTATTATATGAGTGAAAGGAGAACCTACTCCGTGTAGAAGTATGTGGAGTTGAGGGTGAATGGGTGCGTAACACTGGGAGCTGGTGTGAAATGGAAAGTACCTTTAATACACAATACCCGCAATTGTGAGTAACCTCATAGACTAGGGAGCGATACTTCCTTCCATCCCTCCCCTTCACTTATACAGAATAAATGATTTCCAGATTTCCTGTTGGTATCACAGGAATTAACAATCTGGGTCTTGATGTCTTCATATCTTCTTTTGAATAAAAGGAAGGGGATAAAGCTCGACAAAGACCAAGAACAACCCAGGACTCCGAAACGAAACTACAACTCAACTCTCTTTGGGAGTCAGAACTGTCTCAAAACCTAGAAGATTACTATTTTCCATTGTGATATCGAAGTGTGGGATTGACTAAAAGAGCTGAATTAGAAGTCTGGAATGTTGAGTTTGCCGGAAGAAGACATATCATCACTGTAACAAATACACCTTATACTGATGCTTTCTCCAAGGCCACATACCTTGCTATTGTCTCATCTACAACGGCTCATACAAGCGTGAAACTATACAAAACTCATTGAAGCAGTCGGCAATAGTCCCTTTGCACTGCGATACAGCTATCCTAGCGTTTCGTCACTAAGGATGGAGAAAACTTTCCAGAAACAGGTCGGTATTATTAGTCATTAACGAATGAAATCGATGAAAAGTATTTCTGAGAATAGTTTTTTATGTACAGGTTCTATATCTTACTCTATACGACTAGTAAAGTTAAATGGCAAACGTCGATATCCGCTGAGGGAATTATTAACTGAAAAGCAATGAGGAAAATAGCTTTATGTAAAATTTATAAAGGAACAGATGCTGCAGAAAAAGATTGGGGTATGAATGAGGATGGAACGTACGAAAGATTTAGGGGTTGAGATATATCGCATATAACAAATGAATAGATTAAGAACCTCTAAGGTGAAAAGACATTACATAATACAACATTAAGCAAAGACTTTTCCATCGACCGTAATGATAATTAATACTGGTCGATGAATTCAATTTAATGCTCACTTCAGGAATTTCTGGGCTAATAAAAATTGTAGAATTTCAATGGCTGAGGGTAGAAAAAAGTTAATTAAGATTGAAGTCCACAAAACGAGTTCTCAATAAAAATTAAGAAGGCAACATTCCGTTTGGGTATTTAGACAACTTCTCTCTCTCCCTAATAAAATATGTCACTTTCCTTTATATATATATATATATATATATATATATATATATATATATATATATATATATATATATATATATATATTATATATATTATATATATATATATATATATATATATAAGACAGGAAATTTTTCCGCACGCCAGGACCACGAGCCATTGACAACATTGTCGCCGTTCGGCAATATAATAAAGGCTCTATCTCCCAGTTACACTGCCTTCCCAAAAAGTAGACACAGTAGAAAAATTTTCAAGCTCTTCTGCTTCGAATCACTGTAGCAACTCGGTACCTGTTATAATACATTGGAGGGTGTTTTGAACCTCTAATGGGGCTAATATGACATTCTTCTGGGTGCTACTGGGTTACAGGAGAAACCTACCAATGTCATTTAATGTCAACATGGCACAACAACTGTTGCGACGAAATTAGCAATATAAGACAGGACTCGAAACATTGACAATAGCTTCGCCGTTAGACAGTGTACAGAAGGCACTACCAGGAAGCTTCGCAGCTTTCGCAAAAAGAAGGCATAATAGAATGGTTTCAATCACCCAGCAGAATGCTATAGTATGCCCAAAGGGGTTTCAAGCACCCTCCAATGGATTATAATAGGTACCTAGTTGTGACATTGATTCGAAACGGAAGAAGTTGAAAATCTTTCTACTCTGCTTTCTTTTTGGGAAGGTGGCGTAGTTCGGTCATAGGGCCTTCTGTTTAATGTCTAACGGCGACGCTACTTTCAATGTATCTAGTCCTGGCGTGAGGAAAATTTTTCTCTGTCTTATATTGGTAATTTCGTCGCAACAGTTATCGTGCCCATGTAACCCAGGAGCACCCAGCAGAATGCTATAGTACCCCAGTGGGGTTTCCAAACACCCTCCTATGGATTATATATATATATATATATATATATATATATATATATATATATATATATATATATATATATATATATATATATATATATATATATATATATATATATATATATAACATTGGGTACTAGAGTGAAATGGAAAGTACCCTTAATACACACACTATACCCACAATAGTTCTTTCGCTCTTCCTAACTCTCAACAGTTTCTTTGTCCCCATGAATTGATTCTTCACTTTTTTTGCACTATCGCTATTACATCGTAAACTGCTCTTTCGAATTTTCCTATCGCATTACTCCTCCACTGAGAAGAGTTCGTAAGATACACCTTTCTACACAGTCTTATTCTTTCTTTGTCCAACTCTCTGACCTTAGACTTAAACTTGATGGCGCATCCTACATGTACCCTACTGGTTGTTTATGGAACAAAATCCATTTATCAATTTTCAAAACTACCTTTGACTGGTACCTTATCAGACTTCGTGTATCGGAACATGTCGGCCTTTAACAGGACAGTTATTCTGAAATACCTCCAACTCTGGCGGAAATTAACAGGCTTCTTGCATTTGCCCACAAGAGTATATATATATATATATATATATATATATATATATATATATATATATATATATATATATATATATATATATATATATATATATATATATATATATATATATATATATATATATATATATATATATATATATATATATATATATATAATAAATACATAAATATTTTTCATAATAGTAGAAATAATAATAATAATATAATAATTATAATAATAATAATTTACTTTCCGAGTATTTTTAAAATTGTTATTGATTATTGATTTATGTGTTTTTATAACGTTATAGATTATTAAATTACATATTATTTTGTATCCAATTTTTCATATGTAATTTTATAATAATAATAATATTTTAACTTTTGTACAACTGAAATATTAATGCGATTTGTAATTTAATGATATAATATATATATATATATATATATATATATATATATATATATATATATATATATATATATATATATATATATATATATATATATATATATATTATGGTCTTGATGGTTATAGGGGGAGGACGTAGCATAGTCCGAGGCGATGCAAGTACCCACTATTGGGCATAACCCGCGGAGTGATAGAATGGGCTAGAACACTTCCCTTTGGTTCGTTCCTTTTCGCGTTTCACCTTCTCAGAGAGTCTCTAGTGTACCTTCGCCTCATACTGGATGGAGTGTCTATGCTCCCACAACCTCTCCACTCCATTTCTTCACATGTTTCCACAAATTTACCAGCGCTTACTCTTACATTACCTTCATAAAACAAAATAAAATGACGAAACTCAAATCTGCCTCGGAGATGCTTCGAGGGGCCAACGTCTAAAGAATGCCTCTCATCCACCCCTCACTCCATCATCACTTGGGAGTTAGAGGCCTCCGATGATGGGGATGCCAGGAACCGGCGTCCGGCCTGCCCCGGTGCACGGTCTTCTTTTTTCATTAATTTCTGCAACATTCGCTGTCTTTTTCTTAATTTCCTCTTTGTCAAACACCATCTCTCTTCTTCTAAACCTCATCTCTTGTTTCTAACCGAAACTCAGGTGCTTGAGTGTAATGACAGCAAGCCCTACTCTGTTACCTCCTACTGTCTCTATCCTCAATTTTCAGCCAAATGCGGTTGTTGCGCATATGTGCGCAACGATGTTATTTGCTCTCGTGTCTCTAATTTGGAGTCTCCTGAATTCTCTACTTTATGGCTAAAGCTCTCTTGCAATTCTATTACTAAATTTATTTGTTTTGTTTTTTAACTCCTAATTCTACTGACTATCCCAAATTCTTCGACTATTTAAACTCTAAAATAGAGCACATTCTTTCATCTTCTCCTTTCTCCGAAATCATCGTTTTAGGTTATTTCAATGTTCACCACCGCCAATGGCTTTCATTGAGTTCTCATGATCCAGCCGGTGAACTCGCCTACAACTTTTCTATCCAGAACAACCTTGAGCAGTTGGTGCAACTCCCTTCCCGTATCCCTGACCGTCTTGGTGATGAGACCAATATACTTGATATTTTCCTTACTTCTTATCCTTCTACTTATACTGTTAACTCTTTTCCCCTCTGGCTTCATCCGATCACCTTATCTCCGTATCTTGTTTTGTCTCTTCAAGTCTTCCGCAAGAACGGCACCCCCCCCCTTCGGCGAAGAGACGTTTCTGGTACTTCGGTGCTGCTAACTTCTGTTTGGGGTTGTACTTCTCTGATTTCTGATTATTGCTTTCGTGGGAGGGTCCCTCGGAGTGTACTGAGCGTATAACCGAGGTGATTCTTTCTGGTATGGAGGTGTACATTAAATATTCTTTCCCTTCTACTAAACATAACAAACCTTGGTTTAACTCTGCTTCTTCTCGCGCTTGCTGCCTTCAGTGCTTACCGTCGTCTTCAAACTCCTGAAACTCGTTCAATTTATATTTCATCCCGGATTTCGTGCAAAATCTATTTTCCGAGATATCAAAAACACTTTTCTCCGCCGCAAATGCAAAAATCTTTCTGGTTCCTCTTCCTCTCGCCCTTTCTGGCCTTTTGCAAAAAATGTCAACTCTAACTTTGCTTCTTCCTCTTTCCCTCCTCTAGTTTCTCCTGATGGTACAACTGCCATTTTAACTTCTACTAAAGCTGAACTCTTCGCTCATACTTTTGCCTCTAACTCTACCTTAGACGATTCTGGAGATATTCCTCCTCCTTCAACCCCCTCCAACTCATTTATGCCTAACATTGTAATTTCTTCTGAAGATGTCATTACTGCTCTCTCTGACCTTAACACTAAGAAGCCGTATGGTCCTGATGGTATTCTTCCTGCGGTTCTCAAAACTTGTGCTTTCGAGCTTGCACCCTGCCTTGGTAAACTATTTCGTCTTCTCTTTCTACTTCGACTTTCCCTTCTTGCTGGAAATGTGAGCTCATTCAACCTGTGCCGAAGAAGGGGACCCCTCTCAACCCTGTAACTATCGTCCTATTTCTTTAACCTCGGAACTTTCTAAAGTTTTCGAATCTATCATTAACTGGTGATCTTCTTTCCCTACTTTCTGACTCTTGGTCCTTCGCTCTTCGGGGTTTCGGTGAATCTTTCGCTTTGGCGCCAGACATATCGAAAGCTTTCGATAGAGTCTGGCACAAAGCTTTGATTTCCAAACTTCCCTCTTTCGGAATCTATCCTTCTCTCTAATTTCCTTTCCGGTTGTTCTATAGAAGCTGCTATAGACAGCCAACGTTCTTCCTTTAAATCTATATATGTCCTTCTCTCTATTACGTCGTCTAATATACAGTCCTGTGCCGATGACTCCACTCTTCATTACTCCTTTCAATTTGAAAGACGTTCCTCCCAACAGCAGTTGATAGATTCAAGAAGGATGGCCTTGGAGCAACTGACCTCTGACCTTTCTCGTATTTCAAATTGTGGCAGGGAAAACATGGTCGTTTTCAATGCCTCAAAAATTCAATTCCTCCATCTTTCTACTTGACACAATCTTCCACACAACTATGATATCTTCTTCGAAAACACTCAACTTAAACCTTCATCTGTCCTCAATATTCTCGGTGTTTCTTTTTCTCGTGATCTTTCTTGGAAATATCACATTATTTCTCTATTTAAACAAGCTTCTAAGAGGTTGGGTGTTCTGAGACCCCTTCGTGGTTATTTTATCGCCACCCCAGTTGCTTGCCTTGAATAGGGGTGTTGTTCGCCCTTGTTTGCAGTACACCTCTTACATCTGGGGTGATTTCACACATTCAGCTATTTTCGAAAAAATGGAGTCTAGGGCTTTTCGTCTTATAAGCTCTTTTGCTCTTTCTAACTCTCTCCAGTCTATTTCTTCCCTTCGAATTGTTGCATCGCTTTCCCTATGCTACCGCTATTACAACAGACATTGCTCTTCTGAACTCTCACGTCGAATACCTCCTCCATTGAGAAGGGCTCGTGCGACATGACTTTCAACACAGTCTCATCCTTTCTCTGTACAACTCTGAGACCCAAGACATAAAATGCTATGCTCACTCTTACATGTACTCTACTGGTAAAGTCTGGAACACACTCCTTTTATCTGTTTTCCCAACTTCCTTTGACTTGCACACTTTTGAACGCCGTGTATCGGGACATGTCGTCCTACCTTGAAACCAGATTTCCAGTATTTCCCCAACTCAGGTGGAAATTTTTTTGGATTATATATATATATATATATATATATATATATAATATATATATATATATATATATATATATATATATATATATATATATATATATATATATTATATATATTATATATATATATATTATATTATATATATATGTATGGACATATATTATTAGATAACGATTAGTAATATATATATTATATATATAATTTATATGGATAGATTATATGAATTTATATGGATATATATTATATATATATATATATATATATATATATATATATAATATATATATATATATATATATATATATATATATATATATATATATATATATATATATATATATATATATAATTTTGTAAATGATCTGTATTATTTTTATAACTTTACTAATTTCTATGGGTTTTTTTTGTATGTTAATTAATAATAATAAAAAAAGACAAAGTTTTTTTTTTCCTTTTATTTTTTATAATTTTATTTTTAATTAAAAAAATGAAAGCAATGTGTGATGAAACAAAAGTATCTCAAAAAATTAGTGGGAGTCAAAATGAAAATGAAATATTAATATTAATAGTAACGCTATTAATAGAATGGTAAGGAATATATTATTACAATAATTAAATTAATATTAAAGAGAAATATAATCAAATTAAAAGTAAAGAGAATGATAAGAATATGGTAACGAATAAAAACTTCCTAATGGTAATGACAGTGATGTCTATTTGAATAAATTTTTCGAACCTCCGCCGTACGCCGTTATTTTTAAAATAGCGAGAGGCGCTGTCTCGGGAACAGACTGCAACCACCTTTCCGTAAATGGGCTATGCCTCTGTAACATTTGTTCATATTACATGACTTTAGCATTGAACAAATTTAATTAATAAACTACTTTCAGTTTCCCACATTTCCAGGTTGCGGGACCAGCATTCCATTCTTACAAGAATCCCACAACCTCCCCCCCCCTTTCGTACTTTGAAAGAGGAAAACAACTCCAGCCATTTTAGTGTTACATTTGATTGTATAATTCAAGACAATTACTGAAAGTTCATACTTAAAAGAAAGTATTTTTTCAGTTGTCTCAGCTTTTAATTTGCTTCGTTTTTCTTAATAATTCAGAAAGAAACCTTAATTTAAATAGGTAGAATAAACGCGCCATTGTCTACCTGCGTAACTTTGTCTTTACAACGACCAACTTTGATTACGGTATTTCTTCCTGACGAATATTATTGCAGAAAATATGGTTTGTTCTATGTAAATTCTTCTCACTTATTTTTCGGATTTCGTCAATTTTTAACGATATGTAAGTTTGTGAATGAAAGATAAAGAAGCTGAGTTTTGAAGTATTGTAAACGTCCATGTTCTTTTCTTCCAATTAGAAATTCGAGAAAGCTCAGAGGTTAGTTCGCTCCAAAACAACCTTACTTGCGCTTTCCAAACTAAAAGGTGTAAGGAAAGGTTAGGTCTCAGCATAGGAGTCGATGAGTGACGAAGTAATTAACAGAAATCCATCAACGGAAATAGAAAAAAGGAGTTGGGATATAACAGAATGAGTTGAATGAGGCAGAAAAGGAATAATATCTCTGGAATCATCAAGAGCAAAAGTTTGAATTAAGAATTCAGTTTTAGCAGTAAGCTAAGAGTTGTGCTGTAAGATATAATATATATATATATATATATATATATATATATATATATATATATATATATATATATATATATATATATATATATATATATATATATATATATATATATATATATATATATATATATATATATATATATATATATATAAGTAGTAAAGTGGGGCTATTGACAGGTGCTAGATTTAATCGAGGTAGCTAAATCTGACAACCTGAGCCTAACGGGATTTTGATTTGCAATGCAAATCACTCAGCTCAAATTGACCTCACGGTCTTTCCTGACACCATTTTGAGGGGTTCAACCCATTGAAATTTGTCTCAAATAGTTGGATTCGAGGGACCTTACTACTTATATATATATATATATATATATATATATATATATATATATATATATATATATATAATATATATATATATATATATATATATATATATATATAATATATATATATATATATATATATTATATATATATATATATATATATATATATATATATATATATATATATATATATATATATATATATATATATATATATATATATATATATATATATATATATATGCATCCTTAAGAACTTTTCTTATAATTTGAATATTTTAAAGAAGACCTCTGAATGATGCGAAAATAAAATATTTTGATCCCAAAATTAGAAAACTTTTAAATTTAAAAAAATGTTTTGGTTTATCCGGAGAGTCTAAATAATGCAGAAGGTTTTAAAACACATTTCAAAAAGTGTGAATTTAGTCCCTTCAATGCCGGGTATGTTTAAAATAGATTTTGAAGCCTGTATTAAGGGAAAGAGATGAGAATGTTGGGGTTTACAGAAAAGAGTGCGAATATTGTAATAAAATATATGTCGGAGAAATAGTAGAAATAAAGAGACTCAAATCCCAATATTTTTTATAGTCTCAGAATAGATGATTATGAATACAGCTTTGGTGCAACATAGAAAGGAATGAGAGCCACTTTATAAATATGAATAATTTTTCTTTTAATTAAATAGTTCAAGATAATAATTCAAAAATTATTGAAGTCTTGTTTCATCAATAATACTTATGATGTGAATGTTACTAAATTAGTTTTTCATTCCGATCCAGTAACTAATTATGTCTTGAAAGATGTTCCTTTTTCTTAAAAAAAGTAGTTATGACGATTTTATGATTAATTTTTGGATAAGGTTGCCAGTTTTTTGCCCTCTATGGGTTTTATCCTTTTTCTCTATTGCCTTCTTCATTCATGTATTGGAACTCACTTGAATAAGGAGACCTGGATTAGGTTTCGAAAGCTTGTGAAGTTTTAATTTTACTTTTAATAGTTTTATTTAGGCTCAAATTTAATTGCAATATATATATATATATATATATATATATATATATATATATATATATATATATATATATATATATATATATATATATATATATATATATATATATATATATATATATTTTGTCTCCTAGGTGGGCAAAGGCCGGAGTCCTACCAACATCCATCAGAGTGGGGGAACATTCTGAATCTGGTCACTAATGCCCGACGTGATCCGATATACGGCGTTCAAAACTGTGTGTCAGAGGAATTTGGGAAAACAGATAAAGAGAGTATGTTCCAGGCTTTACCAGTAGAGTACCTGTAAGATTGAGCATAGCGGTTGTCTGGAGTCGGAGAGTTGGACCGAGAAAGGATGAGACTGTGTAGAAAGTCGTCTCGCAATAGTCCTTCTCAATGCTGGAGGTATGCAACGTGAGAGCTCAGAAGAGCAATGCCCGTTGTAATGGCGATAGTATAAAGATAGTGATGCAACAGTTCGGCAGGCAGAAACAGAAAGAGATTGGAGAGTTAATAAGGGAAAAAGAGTTTATAAGACGAAAAGCACTAGACTCCACCTTTTCGAGAAGAGCTGTATGTGTCGAACCACCCCATGTGTGCGAGCCGTACTGTATACAGGGACGAACAACACCCCTATACAAAGCAAGCAACTGGGGTGGCGTAAAAATAACAACGAAGGAGCCTCAGAACACCCAACCTCTTGGAAGCTTGTTTAGAGAGAGAAGTAATGTGGTCTTTCCAAGAAAAATCACGAGATAAAGAAATTCCAAGAATATTGAGGACAGAGGAAGGTTTGAGTTGAGTGTTTTCGAAGAAGATTTCATAATTGTGTCGAAGATTATGTCGAGTAGAAAGATGGAGGAATTGAGTTTTTGAGGCACTGAAAACGACCGTATTTTCTCTGACATAGTTTGAAATGCGAGAAAGATAAGAGGTCAGTTGCTCCAAGGCCATCCTTCTTGAATCTATCAAATGCTGTTGGGAGGAACTTCTTTCAAATTGGAAGTAGTAATGAAGGGTGGAGTCATCGGCATAGGAATGTAAAGGAGACGAAGTAAAAGAGAGAAGGTTATTGATGAAAATTAGAAAACGTGTTGAGGATAGGACGAATCTTTGAGGAACACCACTATTTATAAGTTTATAGAAAGAACGGTCGCCGTCTACAACAGCTACTTTAGAAAGACTGGAAAAGAAATTAGAGAAAATGTCACAGAAGAAATGAAATATAGGACAAACCACATTTTCTGCAATAATATTCGTCAGGAAGAAATACCGTAATCAAAGTTAGTCGTTGTAAAGATAAAGTTACGCAGTAGACAATGGCGCGTTTATTCCATCTATTTAAATTAAGGTTTCTTTCTGAATTAAGAAAAGCAAAGCAAATTAAAAGCTGAGACAACTGAAAAAATACTTTCTTTTAAGTATGATCTTTCAGTAATTGACGTGAATTATGCAATCAACTGTAACACTGAAATGGCTGGAGTTGTTTTCCTCTTTCAAAGTACGAAGGGGGGGGGGTTGTGGGATTCGTGTAAAAGTGGAGGGTGGTCCCGCATCCTAGAAATGTGGGAAACTGAATGGAGTTTATTAATTAAATTTGTTTAAAGCTAAATTCAAACAATATGAACAAATGCTACAGACTCGTAGCCCATTTACGGAAAGGTGGTTGCAGTCAGTTCCGGAGGCAGCGCCTCTCGCCATTTTAAAAATAACCGCGTACGGCGGAGGTTCGAAAAATTTATTAAAACAAACACTAGTGTCATTACCAATGGGAGGTTTTTATTCGTTACCATGTTTTTTACTTTTAATTTGATTATAATACTCTTTACTATTAATTTAAATATTGTAATAATATATTCCTTACCATTCTATTAATAGCGTTACTATTAATATTAATATTTCATTTTCATTTTGACTCCCACTAATTTTTTGAGATACTTTTGTTTCATCACACATTGCTTTCATTTTTTTAATTAAAAATAAAGGATTAAATAAAAGGAAGATAAGGAAAAAACTTTGTCTTTTTTTATTATTATTAATTAACATACAAAAAAAACATAGAAATTAGTAAAGTTATAAAAATAATACAGATCATTTACAAAATTATACATATATATATATATATATATATATATATATATATATATATATATATATATATATATATATATTATATATATATATATAATATATATATATATATATATATATATATATATATATATATTAAATCTCACCTGGTGGGCAAAGTCCGGATTCCAAAAAAGTTGGGGAACATTCGAAATCTGGTCGCTAATGGCTGACGTGACCCGATACACGGCGTTTAAAAGTGTGCAAGTCAAAGGAAGTTGGGAAAACAGATAAAGGGAGAGTGTTCCAGACTTTACCAGTAGAGTACATGTAAGTGTGAGCATAGCACTTTATGTCTGGGGTCGGAGAGTTGGACAGAGAAAGGATGAGACGGTGTTGAAAGTCATGTCGCACGAGCCCTTCTCAATGGAGGAGGTATTCGACGTGAGAGTTCAGAAGAACAATGTCTGTTGTAATAGCGATAGCATAGAGAAAGTGATGCAACAATTCGAAGGGAAGAAATAGACTGGAGAGAGTTAGAAAGAGCAAAAGAGCTTATAAGACGAAAAGCCCTAGACTCCATCTTTTCGAAAATAGCTGAATGTGTGAAACTACCCCAGATGTAAGAGGCGTACTGCATACAGGAGCGAGGAACAACCCTATTCAGGGCAAGCAACTGGGGTGGTGCAAAAAAAAACTAAGAAGGGGCCTCAGAACACCTAACCTCTTAGAAGCTTCTTTAGATAGAGAAATAATGTGCTTTCCAAGAAAGATTAGGAGAAAAAGAAACACCGAGAATATTGAGGACAGATGAAGGTTTAAATTGAGTGTTTTCGAAGAAGATATCATAGTTTTGTGGAAGATTGTGTCAAGTAGAAAGATGGAGGAATTGAATTTTTGAGGCATTGAAAACTACCATGTTTTCCCTGCCACAATTTAAAATACGAGAATGGTCAGAGGTCAGTTGCCCCAAGGCCATCCTTCTTGAATCTATCAATTGCTTCAAATTGAAAGGAGTAATGAAGAGTGGAGTCATCGGCACAGGACTGTATATTAGACGACGTAATAGAGAGAAGGATATATATAGATTTATAGGAAAAACGTTGGCTGTCTATAGCAGCTTCTATAGAACAACCGGAAAGGAAATTAGAGTGAAGGATAAATTCCGAAAGAGGGAAGTTTGGAAATCAAAGCTTTGTGCCAGACTCTATCGAAAGCTTTCGATATGTCTAGCGCCAAAGCGAAAGATTCACCGAAACCCCGAAGAGCGAAGGACCAAGAGTCAGAAAGTAGGGAAAGAAGATCACCAGTAGAAGGTTCTTTACGAAAGCCATACTGGCGATCAGAGATAAGATTAGAAGAATTAAGGTGTTTCCAAATTTTCCTGTTAAAGATAGATTTGAAAACTTTAGAAAGATCCGAGGTTTAAGAAATAGGACGATAGTTACAGGGTTGAGAAGGGTCCCCCTTCTTCGGCACAGGTTGAATGAGTGCACATTTCCAGCAAGAAGGGAAAGTTGAAGTAGAAAGGCAAAGACGAAATAGTTTACCAAGGCAGGGTGAAAGATCGGAAGCACAAGTTTTGAGAACCGCAGGAAGAATACCATCATTACCATACGGCTTCTTAGTGTTAAGGTCAGAGAGAGCAGCAATGACATCTTCAGAAGAAATTACAATGTTAGGCATAAATGAGTTGGAGGGGGTTGAATCGTCTAAGGTAGAGTTAGAGGCAAAAGTATGAGCGAAGAGTTCAGCTTTAGTAGAAGGTAAAATGGCAGTTGTGCCATCAGGAGAAACTAGAGAAGGGAAAAAGGAAGAAGCAAAGTTAGAGTTGACATTTTTTGCAAAATGCCAGAAAGGGCGAGAGGAAGAGGAACCAGAAAGTTTTTTGCCTTTGCGGAGGAGAAAAGAGTTTTTTGTTATCTCGAAGAATAGATTTTTCATTATTCCGGGATGAAATATAAATTTAAAGAAAATAAGTTTGAATGAGTTTCAGGAATTTGAAGACAGCGGTAATATCTGATGGCAGCATCCATGAAACGGACAGCATGAGAACAAGTTGAGTTCAACCAAGGGTTGCTAGGTTTAGGAGAAGGAAAAGAATATTGAATGGACGCCTTCATGCCAGAGAGAATCATCTCGGTTATGAGCTCAACACACTTCGAGGGACCTCTCCCACGAGATCAATAATCATTCTATGGGAAATCAGTGAAATTCAACCGCAAATCAGACCGAAGTGCCACAAACATCTTCTCTCCTTGGTCGGGGCCATTCTTGCCGAAGAATTGAAGAGATAGAACAAGATACGGAGATAAGAAGGTGATTGGATAAACCCAGAGGAGGAAAGAGTTTAATAGTATAATGAGAAGGATAAGAAAATATCAAATATGTTGGGTTCATCACCAATACGGTCAGGGATACTGTTAGGGATTGGCGCCAAATACTCAAAGTTTTTCTGGATAGAAAAGTGGTAGGCGAGTTCACCGGCTGGATTTTGTGAACTAGATAAAAGCCATTGGCGGTGATGAACATTGAAATCACCTAAAATGAAGATTTCGGAGAAAGGAGAAGAAGAAAGAATGTGTTCTATTTTGGGGTTTATAAAGTTTGGATGAAAATTGAGGATAGAGACAGTAGGAGGTAACATAATAAGTTTTGCTGTCAGCATACTCAAACACCTGAGTTTCAGTTAAAAACAAGAAATGAGGTTTAGAAGAAGAGAAATGGTGTTCGACAAAGGAGAAATTAGAAAAAAGACAGCGAAAATATTGCAGAAATTTATAAAAAAAAAGAAGACCGTTCATTGGGGCAAACTGGACGCCGGGTAATGGTGGCACCATCCCCATTATCGGAGGCAGCCAATTCCCAAAAGTGATGAGGGGCATTCTTTGGAACCCGCCCCACGAAGCATCTCCGAGGCAGATTTGAGTTTCGTCATTTTTGCTTTTAGTTTTATAAAAGTAATGTACGAGTAATGTACTTCTGAGAAGGTGAAACGCGAAAAGAAACGAACCAAAGAGCAACGGAGTATGCCCAATGGTGGGTACTTGCATCGCTTCGGAAGGCGCTATGTCCTCCCTATATATATATATATATATATATATATATATATATATATATATATATATATATATATATATATATATATATATTATATATATATATATATATATATATGAAGGTATTCAGAAAATCCAATTAAAATTATTTTATCTTAAAAAATCAGAAAAAATTGTCAAAAATTAAAATTTGTTTAGTTCTCTTGCTATTTGTTCTGAATTGTTCAATGAACAATTTATTTAGGGAATAAATGATCATTGAACAATGTTCATTTATAACTTAAATAAATTGACTAGGATTTATATATTACTTATTTACATTTCAGGTACTAGCACGTGTCAAATGATAACACGGAAGTAGGCAGGTAATGTTGTGTTTGGCCCCTCACCGCAAGAATTGCTAATCATTGAACTTCCCACGAGTCTCCAGATCGCAAGACATTTTCTTATCTTTTCTTATTGTGTCCAGTAAGGATGTTATTCCCCAGTTAAGTGAGGCCTTTTTGACCTGTGGATTTGAGCTTAGAATCCACTACACTCACTTAAAAACGTTAAAACAACGCTCATGAGACTATGGAGTATGGATGAAGGATCTAAAGCATCAATACATGGTATTAGTACGAAGAAAAGCAAGCAGTTTCTGGACAGTTTAAGTGAATTGTTTGACATTGCTGCTTGTCAATCTGCATGCATGAAACTGTGCAAAAGAAATGAAAATTTCAATTCGAGAAAGAGCCTTTTTACTTGACCAAAGAAAAGTTCGCAGAGTCCAAATTGGCAGAGTAGACAAAACTGTAACTGAAATGATGAACAAGAGTTCTGCAAGAAAGTCTCATATGGAAGAAAGAGTAGCTGATGAGAAAAAAAGAAGATTCGTGCTGTCTGCAAACATTACTGCAATTGAAGATTCAGCTTCATCCCCTGATCATGAGGGGACAGAAAGTATACCTTATAATAATTTCGTTACTCTTGGTGTTTGTCGGAACACAGCACAAATCCCTATCATTGCACTAGAGGCAGAAAGGTTTGTAGTGTAAAAAAAAAAAAAAAAAAAAAAAAAAAAAAAAAAAAAAAAAAAAAAAAGCAGAGCACTAGTAGCTATAGGTACAGCGGCATTAGTTGACCATCGTATTGTCAGTGCAGATGACAAGACCAATATTATAGATCCCAAGAAAATCTGTAGAGCACGAGAAAAGCTAATAAAAACCCTCAGGAGAACAACACAAGAAGAAAAATTGGGAATAGTTCCAGTGCTTTTCTATGGCAAGCAAGACAGCACCCTGATCAAAGAAAAGAAAGGCAGTAAGTAGTACAGCAGTAAAAAGGTAGATCATTATGTTGTGGTTGGTGAACCTGGAACTGTCTATCTTCAACAAATTACTGTGGACAGAGGGACAGGTGAGGTTATTGCTGAAGGGCTGGATGGAGCATTATCAGACATGGAATTATTGACAGCATCATTGGAGTTTGTGTTGACAGCGCACCTGTCAACACTGAACCTAACGGTGGAGCAATTCATCTCATAGAGCAACAGCTAGATAGACCTCTGCAGTGGTTCATATGCAGTCTAGATTTGAATGAATTACCTCTTCTTTATCTGTGTAAAAAGCTCATGGGTTCCAGTGAAGGTACCACTCAGGGGAAGGGACCTGTTGGCAAAGCTCTAACAACATGTGAGACCCTTCCACTTGAAGTCTACCAAAACATCTCAGAAGATGACCCACTACCTGATGTTGACATATACAACATTAGTAGAGATCAGGGATACCTCTACAGAATTGTAACAGCTACAATAACTGGTGTTGTTACTGATGGTTAATGCATGACAAACCTGGGTTATGTTATTGGCAAGGTGGGTTACTATTGCCAGTAGAAATTGTCTCCTCTACACAGCAACAGCACAACCTATTGCAGGATTGCAGTCATTGGCGAAGTTTGTTGAGGTTTGTTATGCACCAACGTAATTTCGAAGAAAAAGTAGACCCAGATGCACTGATGATCCAGAGCTTTTTTTTTTACAGAACGCCGCCACTCAGGCACTTTTCAAGGAAGAGGCACACACATAATGAAGAAAACCTACTCAAACACAGAGCTAACACATCCCTCAGGTGGGCACAGACTGAAGCCTTGAAGAATGGAAAATTAAATACAGGAGGAAAAATAGAGGATTGTAGAGAGTTCCACAGAACAGAGGTGGCTGGAAAGAAGGAGGCATCACAACGGGCCAGCCTGGGGTTTTCTACTTCCTCACAAATTTCGTGAGAAAGCAGGGCACCCCTTGTGCCACGAGGACAACGCAGCGGTGGAGGAATGCGAGAGGCCAATTCCTTCGAGCACCTGCCATTGTAGTACCTATAGAAAAGGGATAGTGCGCCAACGTTACGTCGCAGAGATAGAGGGTCAAGAGAGTTATAAGTAGGGTATAGTTTATTAATCTTTTAGCTTTAGACTCAACCCTTTCTAGAATAGAGGAGAAGGAGGAGCCGGAGCCCCCTCCCCAAATGTGAGAACAGTACTCCTGTATTTATGTGATATGTGGTTTCCAAGACAGTCGGTTCTTTATGTTAAGACCAAGAATGTTAATGTTATTTACAGGTGAGACGGGAGAGCCATCGAAGAGGAGAGGAAAGTTGGGAGGTGTTTTTGAGAGGGAGATGTGAAGAAATAGAGTTTTTAAAGAGTTATCACTAGACATTGCCATTATAACATTGCCTGTCATCAAAAGAAACGGTTACTTGTCTCACAAACAAAATGTGCAACTGGCAATGTTAGCAGACGATGATGAAGAATTCAGAAAGGTTGCTATCGATAAAATTATGACAAGAAATCAACAACCAGGTCCAGGTCAACATTATATCAGAGAATCTCGTCCACCTCACATGCTGACAGTTGTCAAACACTGAAATATCTACTGCCTTCTATAGATCAGTGCAGGTTCAAGCCATCTATGACAAGAGAACTGTCTGATGGAGAGCTTAATAACTTTATGCAACATCCTTATCATATCAACATACTGTCACTCACAGGGAGTGGAAAGATGAGTAAAACTGGTGACTTAAGCATTTGGCATGGTACATGAAGCAGATACAAAAGGTGGATACATTCTTGCAGTATTAAAATCTAGGCAATTTATGCCATTATATGAATCAAAACAGGACTTTTCTGCACCAACATTAGACTAAATGCGGTAGAGCACTATACTTCTAATTTATATAGTAAGTATAGTTTTAAAATTTACTGTAAATGACTAGTAAGATATTTCGCTTCATTTAACCTATTTTTGTTAACATTATGGTAAAAAAAGGGAAAACTTCTTGGACAGATAGAACATTTTGAATTACATTTTTGAAAAGAGCACGTCTGAGTGAACAAAACCTCAAATGTGTATCAAAATATATATTATATATATTATATATATATATATATATATATATATATATATATATATATATATATATATATATATATATATATATATATATAATATATATATATATAATATATATATATATATATATATATATATATATAATATATATATATATATATATATATATATATATATATATAATATATATATATATATATATATATATATATATATATATATATAAGAACCGAATAAATTTGAAAAACGAAGATCACACATAAAAATAAAGATGTTGCACATTCTGGGGCCAAACCAAAACCTTTTCCCACTGAAAAACGACAGACTCAAATCATTAACGTTTGTCTTTGAAGATAAAATTCTTGCCCAATTGCTTAAGTTATCATACACATTCCTAAATGAATTTGCTTTACTATATATATATATATTATATATATATATATATATATATATATATTATATATATATATATATATATATATATATATATATAATACATATATATATATATATATATATATATATATATAATATATCATATTATATAATATATATATATATATATAATATATAATATATATATATATATATATATATATTATATATATATATATATATATATAATATATATATATATATATATTATATATATATATATATATATATATATATATATATATATATATATAATATATATTATATATATTATATATCATATATATATATATATAATATATATATATAATATATATATATATCAAACACACTCAGGTGGGCAAAGGCCAAATGCTTACGAATTTCCACCGGAATTGGAAAAATCTAGCCTGGTCGATAGAGGGCGACATTATCCAGATACACGACATTTGAAAGTATGCAAGTCAATGGAAATTAGGAAAACAGATAATGGGAATATGTCCCAGACTTTACCAGTAGAGTATATGTAAGATTGAGCATAGCGGTTTTGTCTGGAATCAGAGAGTTGAACAAAGAAAGAATGGGAATGTGTAGAGAGGCAAGTCGCTCGAAGAGGTATGCGACGACAGAGTTCAAAAGATTAGTGTCCGGTGTAATAGCAATATAGAGAGAGTGACGCAACAATTTGACTGGCAGAAAGAAATTGGAGAGTTAAAGACAACGGGAGAGTTCATGACACGTAAAACCTTAGACTCCACCTTCTAAAGGGGGAACCAACCTAGGTTGTGAAGCATACTTCATACAGGGGTGAACATCACACCTATAGAGAGCAAAATAACTGTGTTGACGTGAAGAAATTATGAAAGCACCTCATAACACCCAACCTCTTAGAAGCTTGCTTAGAAAGAAGTAATTGATCTTCCAAGAAAGTACAAAAAAAAGAAACATCGAGATTTTAAGGAGGATGAAGGTTTGATGTGTGTTTTTGAAGATACCATAGTTGTGTGGAAGTGTGTCGACTGGAGGATGGGGAACTGAGTTTT
>SEYY01002914.1:0-29017 GCA_009176605.1 Armadillidium nasatum | reverse complement strand
ATATTATTTGATATCATAATTTGCATTTACCTGTCACAAGCTTCGGCTAAGGTTCGAAGTTCCCTTCTGTTTTGTTGATCACTTAGACCATCTGCAATATAATCAGGATCAGAACCATTGTTTGAAGATGTTGCAAGCATTTCAACATAGGACTGATGAATGTTTTCCTCAGATGCTGATTCTGAAATGGTGCTTTCTTGATCAGTTTCTGGATAAAGTTGATAAGAACAACTTGGTTTTGACTCTAAGTAATCAGTTTTTTTGAATTTCTTTGCACTTTCAATTTCTTGGATGTTTCTTTTCTTAAATTTAATTTCCGATGTTGTTAAAGGAACTGGTTTTGAAGTACAGTAGCCCCTTCTGACAGTTCTTTGGTCCTGTAAAAAATGGTCCATAAATCCAGATTTCTGGATCCGCCTTATTAAAATTTAAAAAAATGTGCAATTAATGAAAGCATCAAAATTTGATAACCATTGTTGACTAAGACTATGATAGATTTCATTCTTTATACGAAATTACATGCAAAATGCAATTTAAATTAAAACAATATTTTGATTACTTTATTATTATTTGATATTTTCATTAAATTTATTTTACCAATATCTATGTTATAAAATTAAAATAGGTAGGTAGATTCCATTTAACATACTCAGTTACTCACCTCATAAAACTTATGATCATCTTCTGTCATTTTTAGCAAATATTTTCTTTCTGCAGCTGCTAGAATTTTATGGTCTTTTTGAAATATGTCAAATAATTTTTTTGGAATCTTCTATAAACTTTGAAGCGTCCAATTTAAATTTAGGACCTTGTTTTTTCTTATCATAATTCAGAAGTCTTGAAAACTCTTTTAGGTGATTATTTAATCTCATTTTAATAGCATTTGCAGATATGGGGTAAACATTATACTTTATCCATAAATTATAAAGCTCTTCACTAACTTCTCTTTGAACATTTTCTGTTCTATACTCTTTGAAAAAAAGGCATCTTTCCAATACCTGCTTTAAGGTTGGCAGTCTTCCTGGTGGAAATTCTTCAGAAGCTTTATAGCATTCATTAATTAAAAATTTCTTTACAGAATTTCTTGTACACATAATTTTATAATTATATTTTAACTAATAATAATAGAAAGCTCTGAAAAAATAAGCAAACTGATATTAAATTTGTCACATTTTGACATTATACAAATTTTTTTTAATAAATTTTCAGTAAAAATAAGTTTTTCTTGGAAATACATGGTAAACTATTAGCTTTACAAGAAAAAGTTATTCAATCATATTTGTTTATCATTAAATTCTGCATTATTTGATATAAAGGTCATGTTTGTAGCATGAATAATAAAAATGTTATGGACATTTTTGTGCCATTAATCCGATAAAATACTAGATTTTTTAACCTTTAGAACTTAAAGTCAAGTGGGACGACTTTAAATGACTACCACTGCTTTTTTTTGTCATAAATGTGTTTTGTACATCAAAAGCCAGGTACTAGAACACCTGACTTTTTGTTTTAAAAATTTCGGCCCACCCTATATATATATATATATATATATATATATATATATATATATATATATATATATATATATATATATATATATATATATATATATATATATATATATATATATATATATATATATATATATATAATTGCATTTTCCTATTCCAATACCTAAAACAAGAATTACTTTTTTAAATCAATATGATTTTCTTTCAAAAATTACTTTAGCCATTACCTAAATTCATACACTCAACTATATAATTATTTACATTTTTGAATCACTGATTGATTGCAAAGTTGAAGGAGTCATGTGATTGGCCGAGATGATAACGTCACAATAATTTTTGAGGGTAGAACGTATCATGAGCAAATGAATACGCACATACCACAGTCAAGCCTCTAAATAAGAAAAGCTATTAGAAAAGTAAAGGTGTATTTATACATAACATGAGGCTGAACAATCATCAATGCAGTCATTAAACATAAATAATTTAATTCAATATACTAATTTTATATTATTAACACACAAAATAGATTAAATAATGTCTTTCAACAACAGAAAAAAACCTTATTTAACCTTCACCTAATAATATACGTAAGATTTCACTATCTAGAATGGAAAATTAATCTAATATGGTAATTGTCTACCTTTCTTAATACATGAACCACTATGAAGACTTCATATAACCTTACGCTCAACACCTAATTCTATACAGACAGACTATCGTAAATCATTTAAATTCCTAAAGTATGCAAAAACTTAGAGAAATATCCTGAAAGTAGATAACCGAACGGAGAAGTAGGTTGCCTATGTGTATTTTATGTCAGAGATTTTCTTTGCACAAGTTCAAGGACCTAACCTAACCTGAACATTAGCTTTAAAGAGCTAGATAAATCTTTGTAGATCATACTAAATATTTCAAAATATGCTTATCCTAACAATTAAATAAATACAGTGAAATATAATATATAATCTTAGGTTAAAAGTAAATAATTATAGAGGATTATTTTAAACTAAATAATTATAGTTAAGGTTGCCATATAACTAGTTATATACATTCCTATGTTAATTAAACTAAATAATTATAGTTATGAAGCCTTATAACTGATTATATAGAGGTCTAGGTAAACAATAAGTAATATTACGAAAAACATAGATTCGCCTAGCTATTTAAAATTAAAATTCAGGTTAGGTTAGGTCTTTGAACTTATGTATTGAAAATCTCTCACATAAAATACACATACTTGTTCATTCGGTTATTTATTTTCAGGATATTTTTAAAGTTTTTGTATACTTAATGCATTGAAGTGCTCTTGTTTAGCCTGTTTGTATAGAGTTAGGTGTTTAGTGTAAGTTATTTGAAGTCTTCATAGTGGTTCATATATTAATTAAGAAAGATAGGAAATTATCATATTAGATTAATTTTTCATGTTAGATCGTAAAATCTTGCAAATATTATTAGATGAAGGTTAAATAAAGTTTGTTTCCTGTTGTTGAAAGACATCTTTTAAACTAGGTTGTGTGTTAACGATATAAATTTGGTATATTGAATTAAATAATTCAAGTTTAATGACTTATGTTATGCATAAATACACCCTTACTTTCCTTATAGTTCTTCTTATTTACAAGCTTCTCTGAGGTTTGTACATATTCAACAGCTCATGATAAGTTCTACCCTCAAAAATTATCATCTTCTCAACCAATCGGATTACTTACAAAATACAAATTATTATCTATGTGAGTGTATTAATTTAGGTAATGGCTAAGGTTATTAGTGAAAGAAAATCATTTTGGGTTTAAAAAAGTAATTCTTGTTTTATGTATTAGAATAAGAAAATGTTATTTCATAAATATCAAAATTTGTTTCCTTTGCATGTGTTACTACGTAGGAGCACGTATTTGAAGAAATATAATTAACACGTTATGAAGAATAATGTAGGAAGTTATGCAATTATGATAATTTATCTTAAGTATATAACCTCCTTTCACATTCTTAAGCTCTGTGTATAACAAAGCAACAACCATTTCTTTTAAAAACCAGTCTAAACATCTATAATATCATGTATAACTTAGAAAATAGTTAAAATATATTTGAAAAATAAAAATATGTAAATGCAAAAAAAAAAAGACTAAAGTAGAAAATATTAATTTATTATTCGTGTTAGGGTCATGAATGATGAAGAAAAATAAGAAGTATATACCGTGATGACGATTTATTCGTGTTAGGGTCATGAATGATGTAGAAAAATAAGAAGTATATACCGTGATGACGATATCAGTGATCAGTATTAAAAATAAGTTGTATATAAGCAGCAAGTTCCTTATAAAATATGTTAGATATATTACGTTTTGAGGTGTTAGTAAGTTAAAAGTTAGACGATGCATGATGTGTTAAGGGATATGTTCAAGAGTTATCTGAGTTTGCAGAATTGCTACATTCACCTTAGTCTCTTTCTTGACTTTTTTTTGCGTTCATTTCGGTTGAAATCGGGGGGCAAGGGGTAGTGGGCCCGCAGGGGTTCGTGAATCGACAAAAAAATGTTCAGGAAGGTCCATGAGAATGCAACATTGCACGTAATTGCAGAAAAGACCATTTGGCTTTTTTCAGTCAAAAGAGCGTCCCATAAATCCTGCATACAAAGTTATGCAAGTTATGTGTTAGAGGGATTACGCGTTGACATTTCATCATATTAAAGTGTTAAAGTTAGATAATGTGAAAAGGTTTAAAGAATATGTTGAAGAACGTGATGCGTAAATGTAAATAAAAGTTCCGAAAATTATATACTAGAGAGATTTCGGCTTGCCTTTGGTCATGCATTAATGTTAAATGTAAATTAATATAGAGATAAATATTATGCGAATAAGAGTTTGTGGTAAGAAATATATGAATAGTTTTTAGGTGAATAATAAATGTAAAGTTCTATGACTTGTATGTCAGATTGATACTAACATGGCTTTGTTCATACCTTAGGGTTAAAAGTTGATAAAGTATGTAGATTTAGAGGGTATACGGAGAGACTTAGTGTAGAATCGTATAGAATGGCTTTGAAAAGTTTGTAGAAATGTTTAAAGGTAACGAGAGAGTAAGAATAAGGTGTAAATATAAACCTTCAGTTTGTGTTAGGGATATGTTTTATGTGACAAAAATATTGCAAAGGGAAGGAGTTGTGTTTCAAAAGAGTGTGATATGCTTATTAGAAGTAATATACATAAAATTTACTTTGATATATTAAGCATAACAGTGTGTAATGGTAAACTTGCAGTTAGTTTCTTGCAATTGCAGTGTATATGAATAAATGTATGTATCTAAATGTGCTTCTTGATATGCGCAGTATATGTGATTATTAAACGGGAGAGTGATTGCATATGGCCATATAAGTTTTTACTTACATGTGTATGCTTGTTGTTATGCGTCGCGTGTGTGTTCATGCATGTGTGAGTGTACGATTGTATGTGGGCTTGTTTTAGTGTATCAATGCTTTACACCCTTAATTAAATTTTAAAGAGATAAATAGAAAAAATATAAAGATTTAAATGCAAAACTAAAAAACTAAATAAAAACTAAAACTAAAACTAAAAAATTTAAATAAAACATTAAAATCTAGAAAAAAAAGTGAAAAACCTAGTTGAAATTAAAATAAAATAAATATCCGAATTGAAACTTTAAAATTTAAAATAATTTTGAAATCCTAAACAAACCAAACTGAACACAAAATTTATGAGACCTAAATAAAATTACACTTAAAAACGTAAATAAAACTTAAACTTAAAACAAAATTCATGAAATCTAAATAAAATAAACTGAGAAGCCAAATAAAACTTAAACAGAAAACTGAAACTTAAGCAAAGCATTTAAAATAGAAAGAATAGAAAAGACATAAATAAGCTATTACCTACAACACGAAGAAAGAATTACACAAAGAAATGCGGCAAAGACCTAGATAAACCTATAACTACAGTTATGAAATCAGGTTAGAAATAGAATTCAACATTAAAAAGAATAAAGATTAAAGATGAGCTATTGTTTATACAATGAGTTATTTATTAAATTCTTGACATCGTTTTGGGAGATTCAACTCATCGAAATTGGCCTCAAGTTAAGGGAAGGGGCCCCTGGAGGGCCCCGTAAACCCCTCAAAATCGGTATCATGAAGTTATTTGAGTTTGCAGAATTGCTACGTTCACCTCAGTCTCTTTCCTGACCCTTTTTTTTTTGCGCTCATTCCGGTTGAAATCGGTTGGAAACGGGGGAGAAGGGGCAGTGGGTCCTGCAGGGGTCCGTGAACGGACAAAAAGTTGTTAGGAAGATCCTTGAGAATTCATCATTGCACGTAATTTCAGAAAAGACCATTAGGCTTTTTTTAAGTCAAAAGCGCGTCCCATAAATCCTCCACCAACCAAAAGTACCATCCTTACTACTAACGTCACATGTATAAAGGATACTTAATTAATGCTATCAAGTGTTTATAAAGTGTTGTAATTTTACATAATGAAGTAGCTGCTATGGGTATGATTTTCAAATTGGAGCCGAAAAAACATCGTAATTTTCAATGCTTCAAAAACTCAATTCCTAAATCTCTCTACTCGACATAACCGTCCACGCAATTATGAAATCTTCTTCAAACATACGTGACTAAAACCTTCATCTGTCCTTAATATTTTCACTGCTTCATTTTCTCGGGATCTTTCTTGGAAAGATAATATTACTTCTCTTTCTAAACAAAATTTTAAGAGGTTGGGTGCTCTGAATCGTCTTCGTAATTTCTTGTTGTTTGCTTTTTATAGGGGCATTGTTCTCCCCTATATGGAATACGCCTCACACATCTGGGCTTGTTCCACTCACACAGCTCTCCTAGAAAAGGTGGGGTCTAGGGCTTTTCCTCTTACCATTTCTTTTGTTTTCACTTTTTCTCGTTGGTCCCTTCCTGCCAGCCGTCGAATTGTTGCGCCATTCTCTATACTGTTGCTATTACAATGGTCACTGCTCTTCTGAACTATCACGTCTCATACCTCCTGCGACTAAAAACGTTTCATTGCAACACGCCTTTCTGCACAGTCTCATCCTTTCTCTGCTTAATTCTCAGATCCCAAACTTAACCGGTATTCTTAATCTTACAAGTACTTTACAGGTAAGGTTTGAAGCACACTCTCTATCTATTTTCCCAACTTCTCTTGACTTATAGACCTTCAATCTCCAAGCGGCTACGATTCTGACATTCCTCTAATTTTGGTGGAATTTGATAGGTTTCTAGCCTTGCCCAGCAGAGGTATATATATATATATATATATATATATATATATATATATATATATATATATATATATATATATATATATATATATATATATATATATATATATATATATATATATATATATATATATATATATATATATATATATATATATATATATATATATATATATATATATATATATATATATATATATATATATATATATATATATATATATATATATATATATATATATATATATATATATATATATATATATATATATATATATATATATATATATATATATATATATATATATATATATATATATATATATATATATATATATATATATATATATATATATATATATATATATATATATATATATATATATATATATATATATATATATATATATATATATATATATATATATATATTATATATATATATATATATATATATATATATATATATATATATATATATATATATATATATAATATATATATATATATAATATATAATATATATATATATATATATATAATATATATATATATATATATATATATATATATATATATATATATATATATATATATATATATATATATATATATATATATATATATATATATATATATATATATATATATATATATATATATATATATATTATTATTTCACTTGTCACCTTTCCCACTTTAGTGGGGTGGTACCTGTCACAATTCCTTCACAAACATACCTATTCCTACCTTTCATCCCCTTTCACCACCGACCTCCATCTCATTCTGTCCTCCGCAAGTCTACTATCAATTCACCCAAAATTTCTCTCAATCCATTCATCCATCTCAACTTTGGCCTACTCCTACCCCAATCCACTTCGAATCTAAGTACTTTGCCCACCATCCTGTCCTCATTCATTCTACACATATGTCTAAACCATTTTAGCACACCCTCCTCCACTCTATCTACTACATACTTCTTCCATCTACACATCTCTCTTATTTTTTTATGTTTAATCTTATCAATCCTTCTCAATTTATATTTCAAAGTCATTCAAACTTTTTCTTGCTCGATCAGTTATCATCCAGGTTTCACACCCATGTATTACAGACGGCAAACATATAAATTCAAACATTCTTATCTTTGTTTCTATTGAAATTTTTCTTTTCTTCCATACTTCTATTAGGCCCCCAGCAGTTTCATTCCCTCTACCATTCTATTCTTTATTTCCTTTTCTGTCCACCCCTTACCTTCCACCAACATTTCTAGATATTTGAATTCATCCACCTCCTCAAATTTCCTTCCCCCCACTTCTACACATCTGCATTCCTCCCTCCACATCTCCTCACTCCCACCTCCAATCCGAGTAGCCTTACTTTTCATTGGATTGACTTTCAATCTCATGATAGAACATTTACTCTCAAACTCTCTCACCAACATTCTCAACTTTTCTCCAGTTTCTGCCACCAACATCTCGCATCATCTGCAAAAAGCAAAACATTCACATTCCATTTACTCTCCATATTTCTCAACCTGATACCCTTCCCGTTTCTCTCCATTTCCCTAACTACACCATCCATCAATAGATTAAATAACCATGGTGTCATTCTATACCCCTGTCTCCATCCTACTCCTATGCCAAACCAATCCGAAAGTTCCCTCTTCACCCTCACTCTTGATCTACAATTCGCATAAAAGCTTTGATCCCCTTCAGTAATTTCCATTTCAACCCCTTTTCCATTAGTATTTCGAACAACATCCTCCTGCATACTCTATTGTATTCATTTACCAAATCCAGAAAACATACATACTCCGTTTTATCTCTTCCACGAAATTTTTTGGTAATCAAACTCGGTATGAGCACCTGGTCCACACATCACCTAACCTCTCTAAAATCCCCTTGTTCTCCGCCCATTCCCAAACTTGTCAATTATTTCATTCTTGCCGCTAACACCTTCTCATAAATCTTTCCCTAATCCCCCTAGACTAATCCCACAATAATTTTTACAATCCATCTTATCACCTTTTCCTTTGCGTATAGGTATAATGTAAGAGGCCTGCCACTCCTGAAGCACTCTCCTTTCTCTCCAACACACATTCAATCCAGTCAATCAACTCTCTAGATCCTTCCTTTATCATCTCTCCATATATACCATCCATTCCTGCTGATTTTCCTTTTCTTTACCTTTCTCACCGCTACTTCCACTTCCTCTTTATTAATATTTCTCTCCTCTTCCACGCCAACTATCTCCCCATCATTTTCTACCACTCCCTCATTACTAATTTCTCTCCCTTTGTTCAACAATTCAGTAAAGTACATTTTCCATCTCTCTCTCCAACTTCCTTCTCTCCCTGTAATATTTCTCCATCTTCCCATTCACTCCTCTCCCCTCTCTTCTCCTTCTTTCCTCACCCTAATTAACTCTTCAAAATCTTCTTTTTGCCCTCTTGACTTCTCTTTTCACTTCCCTACACCTCTCCCTCTACTCCTCCCAATCTATAGCTTCCTTTGCACCCAGATACCTGTTAAAGGCGTTCTTCTTTCTTTTAACCATATTCTCCAAATCTTCATTCCACCTTGCCGTCTTCCATTTCCCATTTTTTTCACTCCACACACCCTTCTCAAAACCTCCTCTAAAGCTATCTATAATTTAATCCATTCTTCTTCAAACACCCTCCGCCTCTCTCCTCATTACCTCTCTCCACTTCTCTCTTATTTAGTCACCTCTATACTCTTCTTCTTCCAGGCTTTCTTCCCACACCACCTCCACCACCCTCTTTCTCACTTTTACTCTCCCAACCCCCATTTAACTTTGTCCCTCGCCACTACTATTGATGCGGAAATTACGTTAAAACTACAATTTGAAAAAAAAAAATTAAATGGATCTCTCTCCAAGAAACTCAATGGAAACAAATAACCACTCACTCAAAAGTCCTATAGTTTATTAATAAAATTTTAAGAAAAAAATTTATACATCTTTTATTTGATAGAATATCCAATAAACCAAAATTTTAGAAAATAGAAAAAATATCCAAATTCAATAAAATAATTCCCACAACAATATAAACGCTTAACAAAATTATGTGTCGTGATGCGAAAAACATAATAAAAGCAATACCCAAAATAACACCCCAATGTTAACTTTAATAGTACCGTACTTCACAGTTAAAAAACTACTATTACCTCAATAATTCTTAATACCATTAATAATCATAAGAAATATATTCACTATTGTTATAAATCCTATTTTTATAAATAACTTATATACTAAATTTCATACACTTTTAGTATTATCAAAAAACAATACTTGTCCATAAAATAATATAAACACTATGACTCTTTTATTTTAAGGTGTACCACCTTTTGTGATCCAGGATTGGGAATGTACAGTCGTGAACAGAAGTTCGTTCCTATTAGGCTGGAAATAAATATTTATATAAAATGGAAATCATGTCAAAAAAGCTCTAGTTTGAATAAAAAGAAAATAAAAACATTGAGCGGGGCTTAATTGAACTGTGATTGGCTGAATCTGAAATGATCCCTATTTTATATAAATATTTATTTCCAGCTTAATAGGAACGAACTTCTGTTCACGACTGTACCTGGGTACTCTTGCTGGAATATAAATTCAGTATTTTGAAATCAATTCAAAATAAGCTAAAAAAATACTGGAAATTAATAAAAAAAAATCAGTCATTCAAATCAGAGTGTATTAATACCAGAGGTGGGAGCGCAAATTTTAAAATTTAGAGCGCAAACACAAAAGCGCAAATTTGGAAAACTTAGTCCGCAAATGCAAAAGCGCGCACAAAAAAAAAAAAAAAAAAAAAAAAAAAAAAAAAAAAAAAAAATAAATTTTTTTTTTAAAGAACAAATTTTAGAGCAAAAAAAAAAAAAAAATAAAAAAATAAAAAATAAATAAAAGAAAGCTAGGATGTAAAGATGAATTATTTTTAAATTTTATTTGAAAGATGCAAATATATAACAAAAAAGGAGAAAGAATTTATTATTATTTATTCAGCCATCTATGATCTCTTCCTCCTCGTAGCTCTCCTCTTGCATTCTGAAAAGGGTCATATTCCCTTTCATGAAAATAAATTTTTCAAAATTGCTGAATGCCATGGCTGCCCTCTTTGGTCTTAGAATGTCAGAGCCTTGACTAAACAACCTCTCCACGGCCGCTGAGCTGGGCTAAATGGGGTATTATACTTAATAAACAAGTCCACCCAGACCTCTTGGTATTCACACGGAAAAAGGTTCCTAGTGAGAGGGGTATTGTGGTGAACATTTACTGCATCCCAGCTATCCAAGGTTTGTCCGCAACTTCTCCTCCAGAGGTGTCTGCTGGATATATGGGGCCTTCAGTTTCTGAAATATTTAGAAATGGTATCAAGAACTCAAATCTTTTTAAGTTTCATTTGAACATTATGACAATGTATATATGATATATATATATATATATATATATATATATATATATATATATATATATATATATATATATATATATATATATATATATATATATATATATATATATATATATATATATATATATATATATATATTGTGCATATGTGCGTAATGATGTTGTCTGTTCTCGTGTCTCTAATTTGGAGTCTTCTGAATTCTCTACTTTATGGCTTAAAATTTCTTGCAACTCTACAATTAAATTCATTTGTTCTGTCTATTTATCTCCTAACTCAACAGACTATCCAAAATTCTTTGACTATCTTAACTCCAAAATAAAGCACTTTCTTTCTTCTTCTCCTTTCACGGAAATCATCCTTTTAGGTGATTTCAATGTTCACCACCGCCAATGGCTTTCATCTAGTTCTCAAGATCCAGCTGGTGAAGTTGCCTTCCAATTTTCTATTCAGAACAACTTTGAGCAGTTGGTGCATCTCCCTACCCGTATCCCTGACCGTCTTGGTGATGAACCCAACATTCTAGACCTTTTTCTAACTTCTAATCCTTCTCCTTATACTGTTAATCTCTTTCCTCCTCTGGGATCATCCGTTCATCTTCTTATCTCCGTATCTTGTCCTGTCTCTTCAAGTCTTCCGCAAGAATGGCCCCCGCCTTCGGTGAGGAGACGCTTCTGGCATTTCGGTGCCACTAACTGGTCTGACTTGCGGTCGTACTCTCTGATTTTCCAAACAATGACTACTGTTTTCGTGGTAGGGGTCCCTCAGAATGTGCAGAGCGCATAACTGAGGTGATTCTCTCTGGCATGGAGGCGTACATTATTTCCCTTTCACTAAACCTAATAAACCTTGGTTTAACTCTGCTTGTTCTCGTGCTATCCGCCACAGAGATGCTGCCTTCAGGGATTACCGTCGTCTTCAAACTCCAGAAACTCACGCTGCTTATATTTCATCTCGGAATCGTGCAAAATCTATTCTTCGAGATACCAAAAACTCTTTTCTCCGTCGCAAATGAAATAATGTTTCCGGCTGATCTTCCTCTCGCCCATTCTGTCATTTTGCAAAAAATGTCAACTCTAACTTTGCTTCTTCGTATTTCCCTCCTCTAGTATCTTCTGATGGTTCAACTGCCGTTTTGTCTTCCTCTAAAGCTGAACTCTTTGCTCAAACTTTTGCCCTAAATTCAACGTTAGACGATTCCGGAGCTGTTCCTACTCCTTCAACCCCATCCAACTCATTTATGCCTAAAATTGTAATTTCTTCTAAAGATGTCACTTCTGCTCTCTCTGAGCTTAATACTAAGAAGGCGTACGGTCCTGATGGTATCTCTCCTGTGGTTCTCAAAACTTGCGCTTCCGAGCTTGCACCCTGCCTTGGTAAACTATTTCGTCTATGTCTTTCTACTTCAACCTTCCCTTCTTGCTGGAAACGTGCGCTCATTCAGCCTGTGCCGAAGAAGGGGACCCCTCTCAACCCTCTAACTACCGTCCAATTTCTTTAACCTCCGTTCTTTCTAAAGTTTTCGAATCTATCCTTAACAGGAAGATTTGGAAACATCTCAATTCTTCTAATCTTATCTCTGATCGCCAGTTTGGCTTTCGTAAGAAACTTTCTACTGGTGATCTTCTTTCCCTTCTCTCTGACTCTTGGTCCTCCACTCTTCGGCATTTCGGTGAATCTTTTGCTGTGGCGCTAGACATATCGAAGGCTTTCGATAGAGTCTGGCACAAAGCTTTGATTTCTAAACTTCCCTCTTTCGGTATCTATCCTTCTCTCTGTGATCTTCTCTCTGATTTCCTTTCTGGTCGTTCTACAGCAGATGATGTAGACGGCCACCATTCATCCTATAAATCTATAAATAGTGGTGTTCCTCAAGGATCTGTCCTATCCCCAACACTTTTTCTGCTTTTCATTAATGACCTTCTCTCTATTACTTCATCTCCTATCCACCCCTATGCTGATGACTCCACCCTTCATTACTCTTTTCATTTTGAAAGGCGCCCCTCCCAGCAACAGTTAATAGAGGCAAGGAGGGTGGCCTTGGAGCAACTAACCTCTGATCTATCACTCATTTCAAATTGGGGCAGAGAAAACATGGTTGTTTTCAATGCCTCAAAAACTCAATTCCTCCATCTCTCTACTCGACACAATCTTCCACACAACTACGATATCTTCTTTGAAAACACGCAACTCAAACCTTCATCTCACCTTAATATTCTAGGTGTTTCTTTTTCTCGTGATCTTTCTTGGAAAGATCACATTACTTCTCTTTCTAAACAAGCTTCTAAGAGGTTAGGTGTTCTGAGGTGCCTTCAGTATTTCTTCACACCACCCCAGTTGCTTGCTCTGTATAGGGATGTTGTTCGCCCTTGTATGGAGTATGCTTTGCACATCTGGGGTGGTTTCACTCATACACCTCTCCTGGAAAAGGTGGAGTCTAGAGCTTTTCGGCTTATCAACTCTCCTGTTCTCACTAATTCTCTCCAATCTCTTTCTGCCCGTCAAAATGTTGCGTCAATCTCCCTTTACTATCGCTATTCCATTGGACACTGCTCTTCTGAACTCTCTCGTCGCATACCTCCTCCACTAAGAAGGGTTCGTGCGACTCGTCTTTCTACACAGTCTCATCCTTTCTCTGTCCAACTCTCTGACCCCAGACTTAACCGCTATGCTCAATCTTACATGTACTCTACTGGTAAAGTCTGGAACTCACTTCCTTCATCTATTTTCCCAACTTCCTATGACTTAGCCACCTTCAAACGCCGTGTATCAGGTCATGTCGGCCTTTAATTAGAAATAGAAATAATAACCAAATTCAATAAAATAATTCCCACAACAATATAAACGCTTAACAAAATTATGTGTCGCGATGCGAAAAACATAATAAAAGTAATACCTAAAATAACACCCCAATGTTAACTTTGATAATACCGTACTTCACAGTTAATTAAGCAAGTACTAATATCTCAATAATACTTAATACCATTAATAATCATAAGAAATATATACAAAATTATTATCAATCCTCTTTTTATAAATAACTTACACACTGAATTTCATTAACTTTCAGAATTATCAAAAAACAATATTTGTCCATAAAATAATATAACACCATGAGCTCTCTTTTATTTTAAGGTACAGCTTTTGTGATCCAGGATTAGGAATGTACCTGGGTACTCTTGCTGGAATATCAATCGTCAACGTTTGAGCTCAAAAAAAAAAAAAAAAAAAAAAAAAAAAAAAACTGGAAATTATTACAAAATAATCAGTCCTTCAAGTCATAGTGATTAATACATGCATAAAAAGGAATAAAATAAATGAAAGAAATTAAATGCTTCATTAAAACATTACCAAAAGCAAGTAATACCATCAACTGTTATCTCATACTTAAAAAAAATATAAAAACATTTCTTTTTATACCTTGTCAAGTTTTCCTATGAAGTTTCCTGGATTACCACAGCAACCATTTCAACCGCAGCGGCTTTGAAAAGTTAATCTCCCATTCCTGTTCTTTCTCGTTAGTATCTCCACCAGTTAGCTGTAATACTTTCCTTTATCGTTTCTCATATGCTTATAGTTCCGTGACGTATGACCTTCATAGCTACAGTTGTAGCATGTTGCACTTTTATTATTTCTGTCTCGAATGTAGTATGACTCTTGGATATTTTTTTTAATGCCGGTTTTAACTTCACCTATTCTAACTAGTAAGTTGCGTTCATTTATCTGTAGGAAGTTTTCAGCTTCTTCGGCAATGTTACTTAAACTTTTATCAGATCATTTGTATAAAAAACATAGATAATTCCTTCATTCAGATTTGTGTAAATTGTTCTATGATAGAGAGCTCTCTAAATGCTAATAAGATTTTTCAGTATTTGATAATTTGTCCAATTTATCTGAATAAGAGGCTTTTCTAAAATTCTTTATAAATTCTATAATGAGTTTTCATCTGCTTCTGTAATACTTCTCATGAATTGTCGTCTATACCTGTTTTCGGTATAATCAAAACTCACAAGTAAAGCTTGTTTTAACTTCTGGTAGAACTTTGCAGAATGTTCGCGTGTACAATTCTAAAGCTCTTCCCGTAAGTAGGCTCTCAAATAAGCGGATTCTTGATTGGGCCTGTAATTTAAATTTCCGAAGCTCAAAAATTCTAAATTTTCCTGCTTCAGCAACTACTCTTTATTCTGATTCATTTTTAAAAGTCCTTACTCTTCATACTACTGCTCCAAATTTTTCGGTTTCAGCTTATGCTCATTCTTACCTCTTCTTTATAAATTCTATAATCTATTTTCCATTTATGCCCAGCTCTTTGCACAATTTAAGTATTTCGTTGCTCATATTGCGAAAAAATACTTATTTCGTCTTACATGAATATAAGATTATTTAGACTGGGTATCGATTTCTTTCCGCTATCTTCTTAGAAAATATACAAGTCTTCAGGTATGTCAACCAATTTGTTATGAATATATAAAAATGAGTGAGTCTGTTGTCGTTGTATTCAATAGATCATCTTCTCGACTGGTCATCTTTTGATTACTTTAATTTCCAAGTTTCCTGTACTAACAAAGTGCTGATTCATAGAAGGTTCGTATTGTTTCATAAGCTTACGTAAAGTTCAATCTGTAGGGAACATTTTATTCGAATATGATCAATTTTAAATTTATATGTCTAGAGGCTGAAGATATTTTCTATTCAAGGTTTGTTCCTATATTTGTTCAATGCAATACAACATAAAAAATGTAATAGTTTATCATAAAAAAAAAAAAAAAAAAAAAAAAAAAAAAAAAAAAAAAAAAAAAAAAAAAAAATTACTAAATTTTTTTTTTTTTTTTTTTTTTATTATTTTTATTTTTAATACTTCTTATTTACAATTTTTTATAAAATTAACGATGACGTTAGTATATATATATATATATATATATATATATATATATATATATATATATATATATATATATATATATATATATATATATATATATATATATATATATATATATATATATATATATATATATATATATATATATATATATATATATATTTCTCGTGGGTAAAGGCCGGATGCCTACCAATTTCCAAGGTAGTTGGGAAAATAACAGAAACAGGTTATTAAAGGTCGACATGTCCAGATACAAGGCGTTTGAAAGCATGCAAGTCAAAGGAAGTTGGGAAAACAGATAAAAGGGGAGTGTTCCAAACTGTGACAGTAGAGTATATATAGGACTGAACATAGCAGTTAAGTCTGGAGTGAGAGAATTGAACAGAGAAAGAATGAGAATGTATAGAGAGGCGTGTCGCCCGAGCTCTTCTCGATGGAGGATGTATGTGACGAGAAAGTTCAGAAGAGCAATGTCCATTGTAATAGCGATGGTATACAGAGAGTGACGAAACAATTCAACGGGCAGAGAGAGACTGGAGAGAATTAGTGAGAGCGGAAGAGTTGATAAGACGAAAAGTTCATGAACTCCACCTTTTCAAGGAGAAATGTATGAGATGTGTGAGGCGTACTCCATTCAAGGGTGAACATCGAACCTATATAGTGTTGTGAATCTTTGGCTGTCGCGCTGGACTTATCGAAAGCCTTCGATAGAGTCTGGCACAAAACTTTGATTTCCAAATTTCACTTTTTCGGAATCTACCCTTCTATCTGTGATCTTCTCTCTAATTTCCTGTCCTGTCGTTCTATATCAGCTGTCGTAGATGGCCAGATTTCATCCTTTAAATCTGTTAATAGTGGTGCTCCTCAGAGTTCTGTCCTATCCCCAACACTTTTTCTACTTTTCATTAATGACCTTCTCTTTATTGCTTCTACACCTATCCACTCCTATGCTGGTGACTCCACCCTTCATTACTCTTTTCAGTTTGAATGAGGCCCCTCTCAACGGCAGTTAATTGAAACTTGAATGGTGGTCTTGGAGCAGCTAACCTCTGACCTTTCTCATATTTCGAATTAGAGCAGAGAAAATATCGTTGTTTTAAATGCTTCAAAAACTTAATTTCTCCATCTCTCTACTCACACTGTTACACATACACATATTTTCTCTGCTCTAATTCGAAATATGAGAAAGGTCAGAGGTTAGCTGCTCCAAGACCACCATTCAAGTTTCAATTAACTGCCGTTGAGAGGGGCCTCATTCAAACTGAAAAGAGTAATGAAGGATGGAGTCACCAGCATAGGAGTGGATAGGTGTAGAAGTAATAAAGAGAAGGTCATTAATGAAAAGTAGAAAAAGTGTTGGGGATAGGACAGAACTCTGAGGAGCACCACTATTAACAGATTTAAAGGATGAAATCTGGCCATCTACGACAGCTGATATAGAACGACAGGACAGGAAATTAGAGAGAAGATCACAGATAGAAGGGTAGATTCCGAAAAAGTGAAATTTGGAAATCAAAGTTTTGTGCCAGACTCTATCGAAGGCTTTCGATTAGTCCAGCGCGACAGTCAAAGATTCACAAAAATGTCGAAGAGCCGACCAGGAGTCAGGGAAAAGGGAAAGAAAATTACCATTAGAGCGGTTTTTACGAAAGCCATATTGGCGATCAGAGATAAGATTAGAATTGAGATGTTTCAAAATCTTCCTGTTAATTAAAGATAGATTCGAAAACTTTAGTAAGAACTGAGGCTAAAGAAATGCGATAGTGGTTTGAGGGTTGAGAGGTGTAAACTTATTTGGCACAAGTTGAATGATCACACGTTTCCAACAACAAGAAGGGAAGGTTGAAGTAGAAAGACAGAGACGATATAGTTTACCATGGCAGGGTGCAAGCTCTGAAGAACAAGTTTTGATAACTACTGTAATGATTCCATTAGGTTTTTGGTGTTAAGCTCAGAGAGAGCAGAAATGACGTCTTTTGAAGATATTAAAATTTTAGGCATAAATGAGTTGGAGGGGGTTGAAGGGGTGGAATAATACTAGAATTGTCTAATGTATTTCATGCAACAGTTTGAGCGAAAATTTGGCTTTAGAAGAAGGCAAAACAGCATTTGTGCCATCAAAGATACTAGAGGAGGGAAACAGGAAAAAACAAAACTAGAGATAATACTTTTGGAAAATGCCAGAAAGACAAACCAGAAAGATTATAGCATCTTATACGGAGAAAAGAGTTTTTGGTGTTGCGGATTTTGCATGAATCCGAGATGTAATATGAATTGCGTGAGTTTCTGAAGTATTAAGAAGAAGGTAATCCCTGAAGGCAGCATCCCTGAAGTGAATAGCACGAGAGCAAGAAGAGTTAAACCAATGTTTGGTATGTTTAGTAGAAGGGAAAGAATATGGAATATACGCCATTCATGTTAAGAAGAATCAACTCGGTAATGCGCTCTACGCACTCCGAGGGACCCCTCCCACGAAAGCAGTAATCATTCCATGGGAAATCAAAGAAGTACTTCTACAAGTCCGACCAGCTTGTGGTACTGAAATGCTAGAAGAGTTCACTCCCATAGGTAAGGGTCTTTCCAACGGAAGATTTTAAAAGATTGAAGAAGAAACAGAGATTAGAAAGTAATCGGAGGGACCCAGAGGTGGATAGAATTTAGCAATATAAGGATAAGAATTAGAAGTTAGAGAAAGGTATAGAATGTTATGTTCATCTACAAGGAGATCAGGAATACAAGTAGTGAGCTGCAACAACTGCTCAAGGTAAATAGGTCTATATATATATATATATATATATATATATATATATATATATATATATAATATATATAATATATATATATATATATATATATAATATATATATATATATATATATATATATATATATATATATATATATTATTATTTTTATTTTACCTCTGGTGGGCAAAGGCCATAAGCCTACCAAAATTCCACCAGAGTTAGTTGGGAAGACGGGATCCTGGTCAGATTAAAGGCCGATGTGACCTGATACACGACGTTTCAAGGTGTGTAAGTCATAGGAAGTTGGGAAAATAGAAGAAGGGAGTGTGTTCCAGACTTTACTAGTAGAGTACATGTAAGACAGGGCATAGCGGTTAAGTCTGGGGTCAGAGAGTTGGACAGAGAAAGGATGAGATTGTTAGAAAGACGAGTCGCACGAACCCTTCTCAGTGGAGGAAGTATGTGACGAGAGAGTTCAGAAGAGCAGTGTCCATTGTAATAGCGATAGTATAGAGAGAGTGACGCAACATTTCGACGGGCAGAAAGAGATTGGAGAGAATTAGTGAGAGCAGGAGAGTTGATAAGGCGAAAAGCTCTAGACTCCACCTTCTCTATGAGAGCTGTATGAGAGGAACCACCCCATATGTGTGACGCATACTCCATACAGGGGCGAACAACACCCCTATACAGTGAAAGCAACTGGGGTGGAGTGAAGAAAACTGAAAGCGCCTCAGAGCACCTAACATCTTAGAATCTTGTTTAGAAAGAGAGGTAATGTGATCTTTCCAAGAAAGATCACGTGAAAAAGAAACACCAAGAATATTAAGAACAGATGAAGGTCTGAGATGAGTGTTTTCGAAGAAGATATCATAGTTGTGTGGAAGATTGTGTCAAGTAGTGAGATGGAGGAATTGAGTTTTGGTGGCATTGAAAACAATCATGTTCTCTCTGCCCCAATTTGAAATACGAGATAGATCAGAGGTCAGCTGCTCCAAGGCAACCCTCCTTGCATCTAGTAACTGTTGTTGAGAGGGGCGCCTTTCAAATTGAAAAGAGTAATGAAGGGTGGAGTCATCAGCATAGGAGTGGATAGGAGATGAAGTAATAGAGAGAAGGTTATTAATGAAAAGTAGAAAAAGTGTTGGGGATAGGAGTGATCCTTGAGGTACACCACTATTAATAGATTTAAAGAAAGAGCGATGGCCTTCTACAACTGCTGCTATAGAACGATCGGAAAGGAAATCAGAGAGAAGGTCACAAAGAGAAGTATAGATTCCGAAAGGGGGAAGTTTGGAAATCAAAGCTTTGTGCCAGACTCTATCGAAAGCTTTCGATATGTCTAGCGCAACAGCAAAAGATTCACCGAAATGCCAAAGGGCGGAGGATTAAGAGTCAGAGAGAAGGGAAAGGAGATCACCAGTAGATCGTTTCTTACGAAAGCCATACTGGCGATCAGAGATAAGATTAGAAAAATTGAGATGTTTCCAAATCTTCCTGTTAAGGATAGATTTCGAAAACTTTAGAAAGAACGGAGGTCAAAGAAATGGGACAATAGATAAAGGGCTGAGAGGGGTCCCCCTTCTTCGGCACAGACTGAATGAACGCACATTTCCAGCAAGAAAGGAAGGTTGAAGTAGGAAGACATTGACGAAAAAGTTTACCATTAATGACCTTCTCTCTATTGCTTCATCTCCTATCCACTCCTATGCTGATGACTCCACCCTTCATTACTCTTTTTCATTATGAAAGGCGCTCCTCCCAGAAACAGTTAATAGAGGCAAGGAGGGTGGCCTTGGAGCAACTAACCTCTGATCTATCACTCATTTCAAATTGGGGCAGAGAAAACATGGTTTTTTCAATGCCACCAAAACTCAATTCCTCCATCTCATTACTAGACACAATCTTCCACACAACTATGATATCTTCTTCGAAAACACTCAACTCAGACCTTCATTTGTTCTCAATATTCTCGGTGTTTCTTTTTCTCGTGATCTTTCTTGGAAAGATCACATTACCTCTCTTTCTAAACAAGCTTCTAAGAGGTTAGGTGTTCTGAGGCGCCTTCAGTATTTCTTCACTCCACCTCAGTTGCTTGCTCTGTATAGGGGTGTTGTTCGCCCTTGTAGGAGTATGCTTCGCACATCAGGGGTGGTTCCACACATACAGCTCTCCTAGAAAAGGTGGAGTCGAGGGCCTTTCGTCTCATCAACTCTTCTGCTCTTACTAACTCTCTTCACTCTCTTTCTGCCCGTCGAATTGTTGCGTCACTCTCTCTATACTATTGCTATTACAATGGACACTGTTCTTCTGAACTCTCTCGTCACATACCTCCTCAACTGAGGAGGGCTCGTGCGACTCGACTTTCTACACAGTCTCATTTTTTCTATGTCCAACTCTCTGACCCCAGACACAACCGCTATGCTCTGTCCTACAAGTACTCTACCAGTAAAGTCTGGAACACACTCCCTTCTTCTATTTTTCCAACTTCCTGTGACTTACACACCTTCAAACGTCGTGTATCAGGTCACGTCGGCCTTTAATTTGACCATTCTTCCGTTTTTTCCCCTAACTCTGGAGGAATTGTAGTAGGCCTCTGGCCTTTGCCCACCAGAGGTGTATATATATATATATATATATATATATATATATATATATATATATATATATATATATATATATATATATATATATATATATATATATATATATATATATATATATATATATATATATATATATATATATATATATATATATATATATATATATATATATATATATATATATATATATGAGGGCGTGGTTTGTTGAGTTTAAGGAGGAGCGTCAAAGTTATAGGGAGGTGCTTCGACACATGAGAAGGGTAAACTCTCAACTGAAGACGTTTTTCCTGACTTTTAGTGTCAAGTGAAGGGGAACTGGTGCCAGTTGAGAAACGAACTTGGATGGTCTTTCCTATTGGTTTTTTTCAACGAAGGTCTGTGAGGTCAGGTCAATCAATATTTTCTCTTTCTCTCAATTGTGATCTATATATATATATATATATATATATATATATATATATATATATATATATATATATATATATATATATATATATATATATATATATATATATATATATATATATATATATATATATATATATATATATATATATATATATATATATTATATATTTAAAATAAAGTAAAAAAATGAAAGAAAGACATTTATTCATTTTAAAGTAGAAACATATATTGCATAACTACCTATTAAAGATTAGATAATAATTATAAATTTTTTTTTGAAAGAAATTTTATATTCATATACTTATCAGTTCTACAAGTTTCCCTTAATTCTTCCATTACTTTAATTTCCCTTTCAGCAATAATATTTGATCGCGGTATATCAGTAGCATATTTCTTGGGACCAATGAATTTTAAACATTTTTCAGTAACTTTACTTTTAGTCTCTTTAATATTTGACAGTGGTTTGTCATGTATGTCTTTCTTAATTTTTTTGGTTAGAAAACTATATTTTCTGCCAAGTAAAAGTTATGAAACTAACCGATTTTTCAAGTATTTTTCTCCTTTCCAATTTTTCTTGCGTCCATTTCTCGCACCTGTTAACTGCTTTATCAATTTTTCAAAGTTGATTTTTTCTTTATTTTTGACCTAAAAAGAATTTCCATTAAATAATTGGTATTCTGATTTTGCATCCACAATGACTTCTTTCCAGTTTTTCTTTTTAGAGCAATTGCATGTGAAAATGTCAAACATCTTATCATATGATTTTACTTCACTTTCAAACCCATCCTTTCGTCTGTTTTGTGTTATCTTATTTAATTTTGAAACTGATTCCATAAGTCTTTGAACACTTAAATATATTCCATCAAGTATTATGGTTGGAAAGGAAAACTTTCTCCAGATGGATTTCACGTCCCTTGTAACAATTCTATAACAGTCTTTCGAATGTACTTGCTCTCTATTCATAACAAATAGATAATGACCAATAATATCTGCTTCTGAGGAAATCACCGAATACGGCAAGTGAATGTCCAAATATTGAATTCCAAGTTTTACTTCTAGTACACATTATTAATATTAAAAATTTTAAATAAACTATTTGCATAAACGATAGTATCTGAAAAAGTATATATATATATATATATATATATATATATATATATATATATATATATATATATATATATATATATATATATATATATATATATATATATATATATATATATATATATATATATATATATATTTCTCCTCTGGTCGGCAAAGTCCGGAGGCCTACCAAAATCCATCAGAGTTGGGGAACAGTAGGAAATTTGGTCGCTAATATATATATATATATATATATATATATATATATATATATATATATATATATATATATATATATATATATATATATATATATATATATATATATATATATATATATATATATATATATATATATATAGGCTTAGGTGGAGATTGTTTCTGAGTTTCGATATTTTTTTATGTCGATATTTTATTATGATCGATATTTTCCTGCCTATAATTAGCCCTAGGCTACTATGTCGTGCAAACGTTCTTGTGTACGTTAGGTCTCTTTTACGGCAAATTCTTGTGTAGGTTAGGCCTCTTTTTACGGCAATTTCGGTAGTTCAGGTTATGATAAGTCGAAGTAGGTTCTGCTAGAAAAGTAAGTAATAATAATTGTGTCTATGTCTAGTAATAGTACCTCGTACCTCTGACAACTCTCTTGTTTACGATAGGCTTCTCCGATATTTTCGATTTTCTCTATTTTTTAACAATCGAAACTCAGAAACAATCTCCACCTTTACCATATATATATATATATATATATATATATATATATATATATATATATATATATATATATATATATATATATATATATATATATATATATATATATATATATATATATATATATATATATATATATATGGCCAGACTCTAGATTAAACATACTTTTTAAAAAAAAATACGAAACGTAGTGAAAAATAGGGCACATTTGTATTTCAGTTGGTACCCTAACTTTTGAGTTTCGATATATCGATAGACCGGTATGGAATGATATATCGATATATATCGATATATCATTCAATATTGGTCTAGCGGTATATGGAAACACAAAAGTTAGGTTAGCAACTGAAATACAAATGTGCGTTACTTTTTTTTTTCGTTTTTTAGTAAAACCTAACCTAACCTAACCTAACCTAACCTAACCTAACCTAACCTAACCTAACCTAACCTAACCTAACCTAACCTAACCTAACCTAACCTAACCTAACCTAACCTAACCTAACCTCGTAACGGCCATCAATTTGACCTAACCTGTATTTACACCTACGGTCAGCAAGTTGGCCTAACCTAGACTAAGACCTAAGCCAGGCAAGTTCGCCTAACCTTCTCTTAAGCCTAAGGCCAAGCAAGTTGACCTAACCTGGAAAAAAGGCTTTGTTGAAGCAAAATCGATATTAGTAAATCTAACCTATTGAAAATTTGAAATATCCTTTAAAATTTGCTTAAATAAATCTTCGTTATTTTTGTGTCTTTGCCTCCAAATAAATTCGCATATATATGAGTCCACCATACCTCTTCGAGTCCCACGATGGCGTTTATTTCGGACTTTCAATACCTGCCAAGTAGCTTCTATTTTTTGGGTATGTGCCGAAGTTTGAGGATCTACGAAATTTTTCGAATGATTCACAGTTAAATGTTTATAATGAAAGTCTGGAATTGAAGTCAAATTTTGGTAGGCTTTCCAGCAATCAGAAATTATGACTGTTTTTGGTTTTATTCTCGACTTTATACAGTTGATCAAGGTTTCCTCACTCCTATCTCCAACTGCAAACATAAATACTTCTTTAGTTCTCCTACAAATTCCTCCAAAAATCCATTGTTCACGAAGAAGACGACCTCTGTTGTATTTGCGTTTGGAAATCAAAGTTTCATCGACTTCAACTATTTCGCCTTCCCCTCCTATAGATGAGTCTTCGGATAGTAGTGAATGTGCACAAACCTAAAACATAAACATACAATAATATGTTTTGAGACGTTTCATTGAACGACAAATAAGATGTTTATAGAAATATATATATATATATATATATATATATATATATATATATATATATATATATATATATATATATATATATATATATATATATATTATTATATATTAATATATTACAGTATATACCTCGCGGAGGTAGTTATTAAAATCAACGATAGTCTTATCTGAAATGTGCAGTTGATTTTTACAAAATATTACACTTGTCAGTTCTATACACCAGCAATAAATAAAAAGGATTATAGTTTTTAAAGATATTTTAGATCCTTCTAACCAATTTCCTTTTCTGACTGAACAAGTTTTCCTACAATTTTTTACAGGACACCTCCAAAGAAATAAGTTAGTTCGGTGAACAGTAATAGTCATCCAATGTTCATTAATACATTTTTTTTCATTAGGTATTATATTATGTTGTTGGAAAAAATGTATAGCACTCTTTTCATCTTTGATGTTGCTATAAAGTTCAAATAGATCAATCATAACTGAAATTATAACCAAAATTAAAATTAAAAATTAACTTTAAGTTTAACACTTAATCTAGACGTAGCCAACTCCGTTTAGGTTACACGAAATATATAATTCTACGAGTGTTAATGAAACTCCAATATAATTAACTTTAAAAACTCTTTCTAATACACTTGATTGAAACACTCTTTTAAACTAAAAAATTATTAAAATCTTTAAAAAAATACAATTAAATTTGAATAAACGCAAAAGACATCATACACATGTAATGAGATGATTACAACTGAATAAGAAATGTATCGATAATAGCATATATTTACGATTTATATCGTCAATCAATATATCGAAGAAACAATTTATATCAACAATCGATATATCGAAGAACCACCTGAATGAACAAATTTGTATATGTTTCCTATTATATAATACGTTGAAATCTGAGAAGTGTAAAAGTTGACTTGCGCACGACAAACTCCAAGCATGGGGGATGAGTACCTTCACTATATATATATAATATATATTATATATATATATAGACCCCCATATATATATATACCTGCCCGTTTGCCCCGTTATACTGACAACCTTACCAGAGATTTAAGAAAAGTAAGCCTTTTGCCATATAAAGTGATGACGACACTGATGTCCACTTGGGAAATTTACTTCTTGCGTACACCATCGAATGACCACCAAGACCAAAATCGCGAAGGATGCCTCGACAGTAAAACATTCCCGGAATTCGCAGATATTGATGCCTTTTGAGTAATAAATCTGGAGGACGACGATCCTAGAAGAGTCAGAGAGAAGACGGCGTTCAATCGGTAACACAAAACAAAACAGCGGCACAAAGGAAAATCGAAGATGGCGGGCGTTCTCTAGCACTTCAAAGTCACCAATAAAGCAATCGATTGTTGTTGATTGCTTTTTAAAGTTAATAATGTGAATAATAACTAAATGTAGTTTAACACGGTTTTATTGCAAGTATAGTTATTAATATTGTTATACAAAGAGCACTTTAAGGTTAACAGTTTGTTAAATAATGATTCGCGAGAATTACAAAAGTACGTGTTGTCAGTAGGAACACCAATCCAAGAGAGAGGCATAGCGAGGGAACTTCCTTCCCAGCATGACTCAAACTTGCTTAGTTCCATAGAGGGCGCTGTGATCGTAATTGAGTTGCTGCTAGCTTACAAATATCTTAATTCTAATTATTTTATGCACAATAATATGCGACACCACATCACTTCCCACCTACAGACTGGAAGTACGGAAGATAAACAGAGAGAGATGTTCTGAACCTGCGACAAATCGTCAGAGGCGGTCTTACGTAGACGACTGAATGACGAAAGAAGCAAAATCCGGAACAGGAGCGTAAAAATAGAGCAGGCGGTAAAGTGTGCGTGTGTGTGTGGCATGAGAAAGAAAGTGAAGAATCTCGACGAAGACTGAGGTGGTAACCCGAGAATTGATCGAAAACTCCAGAAGGGCACAAGACAAAGAAAGTGAAGAATCTCGATGAAGACTGAGGTGGTAACCCGAGAATTGATCGAAAACTCCAGAACACAAGACAAAACATAGAGAAAAATATGTAGAAAGAGAGTATAGAGGAAGGGCGTGAAAAAAAAGGAAGAGGAAAGTAGAAATGCATTTCAAAAGATAATATAAAAGATGGCGATAATAAAAATAAATGATAATCAAATTCGGAGCCAGCAAAAAAAAAAAAAAAAAAAAAAAAAAAAAAAAAAAAAAAAAAAAAAAAAAAAAAAAAAAAAAAAAAAAAAAAAAAAAAAAAATTGAAAAAAAAATAAAAAAAAATAAAAAAAATAATATATATATTTATGTATTGAAAATAAAACAAGCCTAAGATCCTGCAGTGAACAAGCTAACTAAAAAAAATGAAATATAGTTTTATTTTTGTAAAAAAAAAAAAAAAAAATTCTGATATATAATTGTTATTATTATTATTTCATGGATGAGTTTTCTTGCTTGTACATCTCAGCTCCCCAAATTTGGAGAAAGCATAAAGGAGGCCGGAAGAAATGGGGGAATCGTCGCTGAACACGTTGAAATCTGAGAAGTGTAAAAGTTGACTTGCGCACGACAAACTCCAAGCATGGGGGATGAGTACCTTCACTGCAAGCTGAAAAGAGAGAAAACGGTAGACCCCCATTCTTGACAACCTGCCCGTTTGACCCCGTTATACTGACAACCTTACCAGAGATTTAAGAAAAGTAAGCCTTTGCCATATAAAGTGATGACGACACTGATGTCCACTTGGGAAATTTTCTTCTTGCGTACACCATCGAATGACCACCAAGACCAAAATTGCGAAGGATGCCTCTCGACAGTAAAAATGTTCCCGGAATTCGCAGATATTGATGCCTTTTGAGTAATAAATCTGGAGGACGACGATCCTAGAAGAGTCAGAGAGTAGACGGCGTTCAATCGGTAACACAAAACAAAACAGCGGCACAAAGGAAAATCGAAGATGGCGGGCGTTCTCTAGCACTTCAAAGTCACCAATAAAGCAATCGATTGTTGTTGATTGCTTTTTTAAAGTTAATAATGTGAATAATAACTAAATGTAGTTTAACACGGTTTTATTGCAAGTATAGTTATTAATATTGTTATACAAAGAGCACTTTAAGGTTAACAGTTTGTTAAATAATGATTCGCGAGAATTACAAAAGTACGTGTTGTCAGTAGGAACACCAATCCAAGAGAGCGGCATAGCGAGGGAACTTCCTTCCCAGCATGACTCAAACTTGCTTAGTTCCATAGAGGGCGCTGTGATCGTAATTGAGTTGCTGCTAGCTTACAAATATCTTAATTCTAATTATTTTATGCACAATAATATGCGACACCACATATATAATATATATATATATATAATATATATATATATATATATATATATATATATATATATATATATATATATATATATATATATATATATATATATATATATTATATATATATATATATATATAAAGGGTGGTTAAATTGTATGGGCCGATGTTGAATGTGAACCACACCTAAACGTCAAGTTTTTTACTGCATTTCATTTGACTTTTTTCAATTTCAGACTTACTCAATTTGAACCATGGAAAGATACACAATGGAGCAACGTGTTAAAGTTATTCAGGCTTATTATGAAAATGGGCGTTCAAATCAAAATGCATATCGTGCACTTCGTGATTTTTTTGGTCAATTTAATCGTCCAAATGTGCGTACAATCGGAAAAATCGTGAAAATTTTTGAGCAAACCGGGTCTGTAGGAGATTTGAAAAGACCAGTGCATGCTCGTACAGCTCGTACTGCAGAAAATATTGCTGCTGTTCGCGATAGTGTGGCTGAGGAGCCATCCACTTCAACTCGTCGTCGTGCCCAACAATTGCACCTCTCACGCTCGTCGTTGATGAACATTATGCATAAAGACTTGCATTTAAACGCTTACAAGGTGCAATTAACTAAAGCCTCTTGACCATACAAAACGTCGTCAATGGTCAGAATGGTGGCAAGAAATGGCAACAGTGGATGATCAATTTTCGAGGAAAATCATCTTCAGTGATGAGGCACATTTTCACCTCAGTGGATTCGTCAATAAGCAGAATTGCCGCATTTGGGCGAATGCTAATCCAAGAGTGATT
>SEYY01002913.1:22500-25000 GCA_009176605.1 Armadillidium nasatum | reverse complement strand
TATATATATATATATATATATATATATATATATATATATATATATATATATATATATATATATATATATATATATATATATATATATATATATATATATATATATATAGAGAGAGAGAGAAGAGAGAGAGAGAGAGAGAGAGAGAGAGAGAGAGAGAGAGAGAGAGAGAGAGAGAGAGAAGAGAGAGAGAGAGAGAGAGAGAGAGAGAGAGAGAGAGAGTGAATTTATAGAATATAAAAATATTTATAAAAAAAGATTCTTGAAATACCAAGCGAATACAATAGCATGAACTTATTCATTCATTTCTCTTCTTGCTACGCTTAGTGCTGATAAACAATAATTATGAGCTGAAATTTAAAAAATGTAGACTAAGAGAGAAGAAGCTGTTTGAAGGACCCTTTTCAGTTGCGGGAGTTTGATTATGAGACAAAAATTTTAGTTAACGTTTGTTATTTACCAGAAAGGTTTGTTAGACTTTTGACGCTAAGTCAAAAATCGAAATACAAAATTGTGTTTTCAATATTAGTTGTTGTGTTAATTAATTAAATGGAAAAACTACCACAAAACTAAAGTTATATTTACAAGAAAATGAAATTATCTCATTAGTGCTATGTTAATTAATGTAGATGTCACTTATTGATGTCACTTATTGATGTCACTTATTGGATGTCACTTATTGATTGATGTCACTTATTGATGAATGTCACCTATTAATGTCACTTATTGATTGATGTCACTTATTGATTGATGTCACTTATTGATGTCACTTATTGATTGATGTCACTTATTGATTGATGTCACTTATTGATGATGTCACTTATTGATGGACGAATCACCTATTTGTGATTGATGAATGAGTACCATTGCCGAATGGCCAAGTTGCAATGCAAAAAATAGAAAATAAAGGGTTGAGAAGCAGGAACCAGAACCAGAACCACAGCCACACCCACGCCCACACCCACAGCCACAACCAGAGTGGTGGCTTGGGTCGGTGTTGGAGCCATTGTTGGAATCGCTCCAAAAATTTACTGCCTCCGCAGTCCTCTTAACTTTCTAATCTTTTCTTTACTGTGAGGAAGTACTTCACGTTCTAGTGATAAGGAGGAGGAAAATAACAGTGGTTAAATAACTTTTTTTTATATATATTTCTTATTGAAGTAATAAAAAAACCCGAATTACAAACTATAACTTCTTTGTAGTAATGAATAAAACTTCCATCACTAATATAAATTTAAAAAAAAAATATACAATGAAGTTTTACCTAAATATTTGGAAGTTTGACTGAGTTTGACGAACATAGATACATTTAATAATTGAAATTATCTTTTATCTTTAGATAATCATATAAGATATCTATTTTATTTATCTTCAAGATGTCAGCTTTGTATAGGACGATTTATTCCTAGATTCATTCACCAATAAACTCCAATTTGTTTCATGTTACGTAAATAATTAACTACACATTAAAATAACATCCTCTATAAGACTACACTGCAAAGATTGTCCTAACGAATCGTTGGGACAAGTGGCAAAAATGCAACGGTAAAATTTTCAGTAGAGAAAAGACATGTTAAGCATAAGAAAGTCGCTTCACCGATTTATTTCCTATTAAGAAAATAACTGAAAAAAAATTTGTTGTGACATTTTTATCACTTGTCCCAACGATTCGTTAGGACAATTTTTTGCAGTGTAGTGTTATAGAGGATGTTCGTATTGCACAACATTCCAAAAAAATTTTTTAGTCTATATTGTATAATCACTCAAGCCCATAAAGTTTACAAGCATTCATTGACACGTAAATAAATACATACAATATACGCACATACATACATATATACCTGCGCGTACACAATTAAAGGTAAGTAAACTAGAAGTAATTACCCTGCATATAAAATGAGAAAAAAAAATAAAGAAAATATTTTTTATTTTTTATTTTTTTTTTATTTTTTTTATTTTTTTTATTTTTTATTTTTTATTTTTTTTTTTTTTTTTTTTTTTTTTTTTTTTTTTTTTTTTTATATATATATATATATATATATATATATTATATTATTGGTAATACTTATTATATATATATATATATATATATATATATATATATATATATATATATATATATATATATATATATATATATATATATATATATATATATATATATATATATATATATATATATATATATATATATATATATATATATATATATATATATATATATATATATATATATATATATATATATATATTCTTTTTACCTTGAAATGTGCTGTATTTCTGTTCAGTATGCATTTAAAATGGAAAAATAACACTATGTGTTATTTTAATGTTATTTTAATGTTTATTTTAGTGTTATTTTAATGTTATTTTAATGTAGTCGATGTGTTTTTAGGCTATCTGTTATTTTAATGTATTATTTCAATGTTATTTTAGTGTTATTTAATGTGTTATTTTAATTTGGCTATGTGTTATTTTAATGTATTATTTTAATGTTACTTTA
>SEYY01002913.1:5000-10000 GCA_009176605.1 Armadillidium nasatum | reverse complement strand
GGAGACGTCCACGGTTATAGAATGGAAATTCAAAGAAAAAATTTGATGCGAATATTCTGTTACTTTTGTTGCTTCATTCATATATTTAAATACAGTTTCAAACTCCTACCTATTTAAAATTTGTTTTATGTTTAATTAGAATTGTTTTTCTTAAAAGTTATTACATTAACTTATAATATATATATATATATATATATATATATATATATATATATATATATATATATATATATATATATATATATATATATATATATATATATATATATATATATATATATATATATATATATATATATATATATATATATATATATATATATATATATATATATATATATATATATATATATATATATATATATATATATATATATATATATATATATATATATATATATATATATATATATATATATATATATATATATATATATATATATATATATATATATATATATATATATATATATATATATATATATATATATATATATATATATATATATATATATATATATATATATATATATATATATATATATATATATATATATATATATATATATATATATATATATATATATATATATATATATATATATATATATATATATATATATATATATATATATATATATATATATATATATATATATATATATATATATATATATATATATATATATATATATATATATATATATATATATATATATATATATATATATATATATATATATATATATATATATATATATATATATATATATATATATATATAAGACCAGAGTATCTCAGGATAAGGCAAAATCCAATTAAGCCTCTCTTTCAGACCTATTTTTTTCCATAACTTTGCAAAGTGAAGTGGCTTTTTTTTTTTTTTTTTTTTTTTTTTTTTTTTTTTTTTTTTTTTTTTTTGAACAAAATGTAAAAGAAATTTTTTTTTCCACTCTCTTCATCTTTCAAGATGAAAAACAAAAAAGATTTATAATAAAATAATAAGATGATTGATTTATAAAAATGTATGTAGGAGTAAAAGGTGTATAGTAATATTCCTTAGCATGTATAGGAGATATATATATATATATATATATATATATATATATATATATATATATATATATATATATATATATATTATATATATATATATATATATATATATATATATATATATATATATATATATATATATATATATATATATATATATATATATATATAATAATATATAATAATAATAATAATAATAATAATAATAATAATAATAATAATAATAATAATAATAATAATAATATAATAATAATAATAATAATAATAATATTAATAATAATAATAATAATGATAATAATAGTAATAATAATATGTGTTTGAGGAGACAAAAAATAATATAACGTAAATTAATTGCTTTCCTGGTCTTATAATACCTATTCTTATATATTTTTTTAAACTTTTTTCATCGCGAACATCTTTATCAAGCAAATGTTTTCGAGAACCTCTTCTCTGATTACCATAAGAATAAAAAATAAAATCCATTAAATACAAAAGAAAATTTTAAAACGTTCTTCGCGACCCTCCTAAACCTCTCTCTCAATCTCTTTTAGGATTGCGTCATCCATTTTGAGAAGCTCTGAGTTAAAACACTTACCTGTTGTATGCAGTATATAAAAAAAAGAGGTTATGTTCCAATTAAGAAAAGATTCATTTAATATCTTGAAAATTCTTTGATTACAGTGTCTCATGGATAAAGATCTTTAAATCCGGATTTAGCGATCTTTAAGCCCTCTGCAAGGAATTTTTCAACATAGCTTACTCATATATTAGTACACTATGTTTACATCTTAAAATTTCAATCTATAATTTCACTGCTGAGAATCTGGAATGGTCACTTGATGTAAACAATAATTAATACATAATAACTATATATATATATATATATATATATATATATATATATATATATATATATATATATATATATATATATATATATATATATATATATATATATATATATATATATATATATATATATATATATATATATATATATATATATATATATATATATATATATATATATATATATATATATATATATATATATATATATATATATATATATATATATATATATATATATATATATATATATATATATATATATATATATATATATATATATATATATATATATATATATATATATATATATATATATATATATATATATATATATATATATATATATATATATATATATATATATATATATATATATATATATATATATATATATATATAAGCTTAACTCATTATAAATAATATATTAGAGTAGAAATTATTACTTGCTTATTATTTTAGCAGCTTTTGATCATTAAAATAAACTTAAAATATAATTTACTGTTATTTGTTAATTATAATTTTAATTAAAATTTTAATTATAATTTTAATTATAATTTTTATTGTGGTTTCTATCAAAGTCTTTTTAATATATTTAATGGCTTATCTGATATTGATTTAATTATTTAATTAATTAAATAAATTAATTTATTGATTAATTTAGATAATATTTTATATTTACATTTATTTATGTAAGTCAGATGATATTTATTTACATCGGAGCGTTCCAGGAAAAATCAATTTAAAAGTTTTTTTTTGTAGTTCCTGCAAATTTCTCTGCAGCGACATGTAAATCCAGAGTTTTAGTGAAACCCACATAAAGTATCATTTACTTACATAAGTTAGACGTTATTTATTTATATCCGAGGGTTCCACGATAAATCAATTTAAAGAACTTTCCTGTATTCCTGAAAATCTCTCTGCAGCGAGATTAAATCCAAATTTTTTTATGGAACGTACCCAAAGTATCCTTTATTTTACCATTCTGGAAAACTTTTTCTACTTCGAAGAGATTCAGTAAGGCTATAGACCTGGGGTTCCCAATCTTTTTGCTTATGGACCCCCTGAGTTCTAACTTTACTTATGTGGACCCCATTTACACATATTCCTAAATTAAATAAACATTGTTTCCCTTAGGAACCCCTCAAAGGTTCTGTAGCCCCCTGGGGTCCATGTGGTCCCTGGGATCCATGTGGTCACAGAGGTCTATGTGGACCCCGGTTGGTAAACGCTGTTTCATACAAGGTTTAATAAAATAAATTGAGCTAAATAACTGTAAAATTATGTTACTTATTTAACTTTTTAATATTATAAAACTTTTTAAGTTTGTTTTAAATTCTTTTTTTTATTTATTAGATATTTTAGCAAATTAATTTTAGTTCAAAACAAGAAAAAAAAAAAGTTTAAAAAATTTTATTTTTCAAAAAAATTTTAAAAATAAAAATATAAAGTAAAAAAAAAAAAAAAAAAAAAAAAAAATTAAAAAAAAAAAAAATTTAAATTTAAAAAAAAATAAAAAGTTAAAAAAAAAATAAAAAAATAATAATAATAAAAATTGTGATAACGAAAATTTAAATTTATGAAATAAAAATAAATAAATTTTTAAAAAAAAAAAAAAAAAAAAAAAAAAAAAAAAATAAAAAAAAAAAAATATAAATATATATATATAATATATATATATATATATATATATATATATATATATATATATATATATATATATATATATATATATATATATATATATATATATATATATATATATATATATATATATATATATATATATATATATTTACAGACATTAATTATTTTACCTTATTTCTTTATTGAACTCTTAAATTAAAATTGAGTGTTTTTAATAATGTAATTTTTTGAAAATTGCTTTTCATGCTAAGTGTATCTCTTCTAAATTTCCACAACACAAATGTTATATATATATATATATATATATATATATATATATATATATATATATATATATATATATATATATATATATATATATATATATATATATATATATATATATATATATATATATATATATATATATATATATATATATATATATATATAGATAGAGAGAGAGAGAGAGAGAGAGAGAGAGAGAGGAGAGAGAGAGAGAGAGAAGATGAGACTGTGTGGAAAGATGTGTCACAGTAGCCCATCTCAATGGAGGAGGTATGCGATGGAAGATTTGCAAAGAGCAGTTCCCAATGTAATAGTGGTAAAATAAAAATTGTCACTCAACAATTCGACAGCTGAAAAAAATTTGAGATAGTGTGTTTGAGCTAAAGGAGTTATTGAGACGAAAAGCTCTAGGTTCCACCTTTTCAAGGAGAGTGAGTGGATCTACTTTACATTACATTTACAAAGGATGCAACTAGGGTGATGTGAAAAAAATTTTGAAGTCACCTCAGGACACCGAACTTCTTAGAAACTTGTTTAGAAGGAGAAGTAATGTGATCCTTCCAAGAAAGATCAAGAGAAAAAGAAACACTAAAAATACGTAGCACAGACGAAGATTTAAGGTGTGTGTTTTCGAAGAAGACTTCATAGTCGTGTGTAAGATTATGCATTGTAATTATGTAAACCAAAACCTCCCTTAAAGTTTTTAATAAATCGGTGTTGTATGAAGGTCAGTGGTTCAGTTCCAAGAAACTCTCTATGTTCTCTTTACCGATAAAGGGATACTGAACGGGAATGTGAAATTTTAATTAGCAGAAAAGATTTCAGGGTTTATGTAAAGTTCAGCTAAAGGTGTGGTTCTTATTTCAGTGGCTTTTGGTCTTTCTAAATTAAGAAAACTCTCTCTAAAGGAATCAGACCCAAGAACTTCACAACACAAATTCGATTCTTCTTTACAAATCAGATGCCTGCGAAACTAGTATTCAATAGCACGTACTCCTATTCCTGATAAAGGTAAGATTATAATTATTCTCCAGTTTTTACAAGTCTTGTGCTATATATATATATATATATATATATATATATATATATATATATATATATATATATATATATATATATATATATATATATATATATATATATATATATATATATATATATATATATATATATAAAAGAGA
>SEYY01002912.1:47500-50000 GCA_009176605.1 Armadillidium nasatum | reverse complement strand
GTTCTTTCACTACTTTCGCAATTAACATATTTCATATTCTTTTGTTTTGTACAAAATATAAGTGACTAATCAGGATGTAAAGGTGTAAGAAGATTAGAGGGAAAAATATGTGACTAATCAAGATATAAAAATATACGATTAGAAGAATAGGTGACTAAGAAAGGTAAACTGTGAGGAAAGGTAAAGAGATAAAATGAAAAGAATAATATAAGATTTAAAAAAAAAAAATTAGAAATGATTATTTTTTTAGACGAATAAAAAAAATGGATGTACAAAAGCAATCTTTAGTGCTCGATAAGCAAATAAAGAACTAAAAACAAAAACATATATATAGGAAATAGTATTTGAGGATATGAACGAATGCATAGTTGCTGACACCTGCTAAGCTGATAAAAATTGATTTAATGCAATTCTTCTTCAGATTATAAATGGCTTCCTTAAAAATGATTTACGAGATTTAGTTAAGTGAGCCAAGCAAATAATAACCACTGAACGAATGAATCAAGCTTAATGTAAAATTTCTAAAATTCTCACACACACACACACACACACACACACACACACACACACACACATATATATATATATATATATATATATATATATATATATATATATATATATATATATATATATATATATATATATATATATATATATATATATATATATATATATATATATATATATAATAACATCAGTCAGAACGTTCGAAATTTTTGTATACCCATGCTGAGCCAAATCACAGTATAAATAATATATTTATACAATGCTCAGTCTAGCAAGTACTCTACTGGTAAAATCTGAAATCATTTCCTTCATCTGTTTTCTCAACTTCCTTTGACTTACTTACTTGACTGACTTCAAGCATTGTGTTTCGGGACATGTCATTCATCATGACTTTGATTCTGCTTTTTTTCCCCCCAACTCTTGTGGAAGGTGGTCCATAGGAGGAAAAAAAAAACCATTAATTAAGAGGATATTATGTTTGAAAGACGAATTCAGTGATGAAATCCATGAACCCCAGGCCACTCAAAATAGTGTTGAACACAAGGGAATAAACCTTATCCTAAAATAGTACGATACTCTCATAGGGCTCTGAGATTCGGAATATGCTACTACAGTCCTTAACAAACAAAAGAATAAAGAACAAGATTGTAGAAGTAATAAAAGTAAATAATACCTATAAGGAGTAATAATAATAATAATAATAATAATAATAATAATAATAATAATAATAATAATAATAATAATAATAATGAAAAAGTGAAAACTCAGAAGGCAATAATTGACGAGCTGCAGAAAGTCAAATTTTTCAAAATTATTTAACAACCCTGAATTATTATTATTATTATTATTATTATTATTATTATTATTATTATTATTATTATTATTATTATATAATATCATAATCATACTTAATAAATTCTGATCTGATAGCGAGAAACTGACAATTGGGACACATAGTTACGTCGTCTGCTACAATATGCTTTCCCTGCAATATATATATAATATATATATATATATATATATATTATATATATATATATATATATATATATATATATATATATATATATATATATATATATATATATATATATATATATATATATATATATATATATATAATATATTTTTCAAGTAAAAGGAAATCTTACTGTTGCTATGCAATAAGGAAGCTGAGTTTTGCAGGAATGGCACTCCAGAGTAGTTTCTGGCACCATGGCATTCTGACAAAAAGGGCACTTCGTTTTGGGTTCTTCTTCTTCCGTTCTTTGAGGTTTACGTACAATGGCCTCAATTTTCTTTTTGTATTTGGCGTCAATTTGTGCTCGTGTGTCTGGACGCATTAAGAGGCTCGCGAAATTAAAAGCCGAATTTTTTAGACCGCTTCTCTGACACTCTATCACAGTTGATGTCAGGATTGGCACTGTGTCTGTGGGGAAAAATCGTGTATGGTATAAAGAGTATTATTTTTAGCTTAACAAGGTTCTATGATTCTACAAAATTGCAGTCTTACGCAAAGAGGAATATGTAAAACAAAATATTTGAATATTCTTCCCCCAAATCTCATACACATCATTAAACAATGGTTTTTGGTTTTGTTAAGTGTATTTGCTGGCCGTCAGGTGTAGTTTTACCGTTTAAGTTAGGTTAAGTCGAACTAGTTTGTTCGATTTAATTAGTATAATTATCACCAGCATGGGAATTTTTAAAAAAAAAATTTCCTGTTTTGACCAATGTTAATTTTTAGGCCTTTCAAATGCTATTTATTAGTTGCATCTTGAAATTGCATTTGTAACTTTACAAAAAAAAAAAAAATAAAAAAAAAAAAAAATTTGATCTGCTTGGATGTTTGAATATCACATCTTACAACCCTGTCAAAATTATGTAAAAACTAAATATTCATTTTTTATGAGGTAAATGAAGGCTTAACCAAACCATTAAAACAGAGATATGTAAACTGGAGTAAGGAGCTGCTACTTATAGAGTTGTA
>SEYY01002912.1:17500-22500 GCA_009176605.1 Armadillidium nasatum | reverse complement strand
ATTTTAAGTGTTCGAAGAACTTCTATACATTTGTATGATTAAAGCACAATAAAAAGTTATTACATATAAAGTACTGATGATTTTAAAACATTTATAAATGACGTACAAAAAAACAAAAAACAAAAAATCATTTACCTTTAAAATTACATTTAAACAATCCTGAACCTTTACCACCTTAAAAAAAATTCAAAAAATTGTTTGCACGCGTACCAATGGTTGCCCATCCCTGTTCTAGAGTCTAGATTTTCCCAGTCGAGTACATGTAAGATTAATCATAACGTTAAGTTTGTATATATATATATATATATATATATATATATATATATATATATATATATATATATATATATATATATATATATATATATATATATATATATATATATATATATATAAGTATGATGAAATAAGGAGTTATTTTTTACGAAAGAAGATTTTGAAAAATAATTTTTTTTTTTTTTTATTAAACTGAAAAAAAAAATTAATTAAATTACCAATAAATTAATAAATTAAAATTATTGTATCTCTAAATTAATGTTGAGCATAATTTCTGTAATCATCGCAGTTGGCAATTCAAGCTTAAATTATATATATTATATATATATATATATATATATATATATATATATATATATATATATATATATATATATATATATATATATATAATATATATATATATATATATATATATGTATTATATATATATATATATATATATATATATATATATATATATATATATATATATATATATATATATATATATTATATATATATATATATATATATATATTAAACCACTAAGATAAAACAATAAATAGGTAAAAGGGGGAGACGTTGATAATAAAAGCATTGAAAACGAAAAGAAGTAAGGTTAAATTTAAAACTGGCGCTAAAGTTGTTATTTCAAGCGCAATTGAAGAAATTGCGCTTGATAAGAGAAGTCTTTAGTTCCACAAGTTCTGAAATATTAAATTTAACCTTACTTCTATTCTTTTCATTTTTAGTGTTTTATCATCAACGTCTCCCCCTTTTATATATTTATTGTTTTATCCTAGTGGTTTTAATATATTATAATAAAATAAAAAAAAAAAAAAAAAAAAAAAAAAAAAAAAAAAAAATAATATATATATATATATATATATATATATATATATATATATATATTATATATATATATATATATATATATATATATAATATATATGTGTGTGTGTGTGTGTGTGTGTGTGTGTGTGTGTGCATTTAAGTATTGCTATCATATTCTTCTCATTAACATCTTTGGAAAACAAATTCAAGGCTTTGTTTTTTTCCTTTTGACAATAAAAAAAAAATCAATAAAAAAATAGATATATTCTTCGTATTATCTGCAATTCAATTAAGATAATTGCAATATTATTGTCATCAACACAATATGACATCAGTCAATCTGAAGTCTTTATTAAAAAAAAAAAAAAAAAAAATATTTATTAATTTTTTAATTTAAATCTCAAAATAAGAAGTTCTCTGTGAGATCACTCATTAAAAATGAATATTTTATTATTAGGTGTAATTTAAATCTATCATCGATGTTAAAATGTTATTTGAAACGCAAAATAGAATTAAACGAACAATTTAACCTAACCTAACCTGAATTAACCTAACCTAACCTAATCTAAATTAACCTAGCTTAACCTAAATTAACCTAGCCTAACCTAAATTAACCTAGCCTAACCAAAATTAACCTTGCCTAAATAGACCTAACCTAGCCTAACTTAATCTAACTTAAATTAACCTAACCTAACCTAAATTAACCTAACTTAACCTAATTAAAGGAATAATAAACTTACGTATATTAGTGCGTGAATTTGGAAAATATGCGTGTAAATGACATCGAAATCTAAATTCGGTTTTCAGAGTCAATATGGTTATTATAATCGCTATAAACAACTATTCAACTCTATTCCTACAAACTTAAAGGAAAATATCATTCCTTAATTCAAAATTTTTTTTTTTTTTTTTTTTTTGTGATGAGAATTAATTGCTTTTCGATATGATTTTACAGAGAAATTAACACATATATATTTACTGATTTTTAATTGATTTAAATTTATAAATAAAAGTAACAATTTAAAAAAAAAGAAAAAAAAGAAAAACGATCCATACCAAAACAATAATAATATTAAATTTTGATCACAATAATAATAATAAAAATAATAATAAAAAAATTACTATTTAATTTTATCATCCGATACCCTAGTAGGCCTCAACCATTAAAAAATAAAAAATAATAGTAGTTTTACATCCCATCTATAAGGGTACTTACCGAACATACAAAAAAAACTCTAGAAATTCCTGCCACATGCGTCATTTGAACCGGTTTAAGTATTTTTAAAAATTGATTTAAGTAAATGTTGTAAAACAACATTTATTTTTAGACATTTTTTTGCATTTTTATTCTTTAGCAATTGGAGGACCGTAGATGGTATCTTTCTTCGCTTCTAACGTAATCCCATTATATGTATTTTGTATGTATTATTATGCGTTATATATATATATATATATATATATATATATATATATATATATATATATATATATATATATATATATATATATATATATATATATATATATATATATATATATATATATATATATATATATATATATATATATATATATATATATATATATATATATATATATATATATATATATATAATATATATATATATATATATATATATATATATGTGTGTGGTGTGTGTGTGTGTGTGTGTATGTGTGTGGGTGTGGATGTGGGGTGGGTGCATTTCGGTTAATTTGAATTCATATAATTGTTTCTGTTACTTATAAGAGAAAAGATATTTTTATTCACTTACCTGTGCTAAATTAAATTCTGAAGTGAACATGGCGATGTGGCCAGAGAGTAACAAAGGGTCTTCAATGGTTTCTACATTTTCCAAAGACCAAACCATTCCTACATCTCCAATCTGACGATACACCCTGATTGCAATATATATATATATATATATATATATATATATATATATATATATATATATATATATATATATATATATATATATATATATATATATATATATATATATATATAATGTATTTGGTCGACTCTTTTGAAACATCCCAGTTTTTCATCTAACCTTTTCAACTACGGAAAAATTGTGTTATTTTTCTAAGAGGAATTAAGTTACTAAGAACTTTAGGTTTTAATGGTATTTTTAGCATCTCTCTATACTACCCTAGTAATTTTCAATGCATAAGGGTGTCTCCGCCTTTGTATGGAGTACGCGCAACATATCTGCAGCTTCAATCTGTAGTTTAAGAATAATCGGATCCACAATCTTACTGACTCTCTAAAACCTCTTGATAGCTTCAGAAATATTATATACGCTACCTTCCTATATTATCTCTTTAATCCACTTCTGATCTTTCAGATCGAATAACTTCCTCTTTGAGGAGAATTCGAGTGTCTTCGTATGCCATGCATTTTCGTCTTTTCTCTGTCCTGGTCTCTCGCCACAGATTGAAACGCCATGCTCATATTTTTTATTTTTGTTGTACAGGAAAATTCTGGAACATACTTCCTTCTTCTGCTTTCTCTCTTCATTTCCTACATTATGAAATATTGATTATTGCTTCGTGTCGTTTATTGATTTGGAAAATATTTTACTTTTCCTCTCAGTAGTGGGTATTTTGTGGGCCATTGGCGTTTTTCAGGAAATATTTATAAAAATAATATATATATATATATATATATATATATATATATATATATATATATATATATATATATATATATATATATATATATATATATATATATATATATATAATATATATATATATATATATATATATATAAAATACCTAATTCAATATTTAGAGCTTCCAAACAAGCTTTTCCAAGTTTCTCCCAATCTTCTTTGCTATTCAAAACTTGACAAATCGCGCAGGCATCTTTAAAATCTAATATATATATATATATATATATATATATATATATATATATATATATATATATATATATATATATATATATATATATATATATATATATATATATATAATATATATATATATATATATATATATATATATATATATATATATATATATATATATATATATATATATATATATATATATATATATATATATATATATATATATATATATATATATATATATATATATATATAATTATATATATATATATATATATATATATATATATATATATTATATATAATATATATATATATATATATATATATATAAAGCTTGATGACATTTTTAAAAAAGAAATTTTAACATATGCGTTTTCTGGAAAAAATTTGTAATTGTCTAAAATTAAATACAGTGAAGCGAAGTCGAGAGACGGAACGGAATAAACGTAGTCAATCACCAACAGCGGCTTCGTCATCGTTAAAAAAAAAAAAAAAAAAAGGCTTTTGCCTTTTAAAGGAAATTGTCATTTTTTACTGAGACTGAAGAAAAAAAAAAAAAAAAAAAAACGAGAAGTAACAAGCAAATCTCGGACTTACCGAGAAAAAAAAAAATTTAAAAAAAAAAAAAAAAAAAAAAAAAAGCTGAGCATCACTTACGTAAACACTCGTGCACAGACACACACACACACATACACCTATACATATATATATATATATATATATATATATATATTATATATATATATATATATATATATATATATATATATATATATATATATATATATATATATATATATATATATGAGAGGGTGCATGCGTGTGGGAGTGTATGCTGATTGTGGGAGCGTTCGTAGGCGTTTGAGGAATAACAAGCCTTTATTTGATAGCCTAATTTTTTTAATTAAGGAAATTAAAAATGTAACAAAATTTCATAAAATCTACAAAAATCTTCCCTTTATTTGCCTCGTATGACTCGTTCTTCTTCTACGCACCTGACCTTCTCTTAGTAGGAATTTTAGGTGTGGAAAAGAGACTCGTTTT
>SEYY01002912.1:5000-7500 GCA_009176605.1 Armadillidium nasatum | reverse complement strand
ATATATATATATATATATATATATATATATATATATATATATATATATATATATATATATATTGTATTTGTTCGCAGCAGGACAAACGTCCATTAAAAATGAAAATTCCATGAATGTGAATATTTTTTTCCCATTTAAGGGTTCTCTCCTAATGCAGACAACCTACTTTTGGAAGGAAAAAAATTCCATTTTTTTCCAGTTTTTTATTTATTTTTTTTTATTTATTTTATTTTTATTTAATTTTTAATTAAAATTTATTCTGAATACAAATATGTAATTATTTTTTCATAATTTTAAATGGTTACTGAGTAAAAAAGGTCTTTTATAATATGTTTATCTAAAACGACATCTGTAGTCGTTTTATTTAGTTAATTTTGTCCACCTATTGTACTGTAGTTTTTTTGAGGGCGTTTCATATATATATATATATATATATATATATATATATATATATATATATATTATATATATATATATATATATATATATATATATATATATATATATATTATATAATATATATATACGAATCGTCATTTTATTATGAATATATAACCAATCCATTTCCATATTTATCCTTTGACTGTAGCTATTATTGTGGTCTAATGGTAAAGAGATTGACTGACATGGCTGAAGGCAGAAGTTCGATCCTAGGCAAAGTCTATGATCCTAGGTATAAAATGACTAGATAGTTCCCTCTTCAAATAGTTCAATGCATTTGAGGTGTGATTTTTTTCTTTTTAATCTGTCAATATTGTTAGAGGCGTTATCATGTTCTTCGTAACACTGTTAGAGGCCTTATCTTATTGTTCATTTTTGTTTCTAGCAATACGCTGCAAAAACTGACTTAGCAAATCGTTGAGACAAGAAGAAAAATGCCACAATAAAAAAAATTTTTAATACAGAAAAGACATGTTACAAGTAAGAAAGTAACTTCACAGATTCATTTTGAAATTTGTCAATTTTGTTCCAATGTTTTGTCCTAATGCTTCATTTTCTTTTGAGTTGTTCCAAGAATATAATGTTTCATATTCCTTTTTGTTGTTCATGGATCCAAGATTCAAATGTTGCAGAGATGCGTAATAGAAGGTAATAGACGCTGCCCCAAAACCCTTCTATTTAATTAATCTAAGTGGAATTTACCACTGAAAACTGAAATATGGTTTATAGATATAAATTTTCATTCCTCTTTTAATTCGAGTTGTATTTTCTTCTAATTAAAGATACTTGTCCCAAATAAGTAGGTGTATTCATCTATTTACATGATGTCCCAAATAAATAAGTATCAAATTTATAAGTTGTCCCAAATTAATTAAGAGTATTCAGTAATTTACATATCACAAGTAAGTTAAGTGTATTTATTAATTTACATGCCACAAATAGTAAATATATTAAAAAATTACACGTCCCAAATAAGTAAATAAATTCATTAATTTACATGTCATAAATAAGAAAGTGAATTCATCAATTTACATGTTGTCCCAAATAAGTAAATTTACAAGTTGCCCAAATAAGTAAGGGAATTCATCAATTTGCATGTCGTCCCAAATAAGTATGTGTATTCATCAATTTACATGTTTTCCTAACTAAGTAAATGTATCCATCAATTTACATATTGTCCAAATAAGTAAGTGTATTCATCATCAATTTGCATGTTGTCCCAAATAAATAAGTGTATTCATCAATTTAAATGCTGTCCAAAATAAGTATGTATTCATCAATTTACATGTTGTCTCAAATAAGTAAATAAGGAAATGTATTCATCAATTTAGATGGTGTTCCAAAAAACATAAGTGCATTCGTCAATTTACATGCTGCTCCAAATAAGTAAGTATATTCATCAATATACATGTTTGTCCCAAATAAGTAAATGTATTCATCAATTTACATGTTGCTCCAAATAAGTAAATGTATTCATGAGTTACATGTTGCTCCAAATAAGTAAGTGCATTCATCAATTTACGTGTTCTAAGTAAGTTAAGTGTATTCATTAATTTACATGTCCAAATAAGTTAGTTCATTCCTCAATTTACAAGTTGTCCCAAATAAGTAAATGTATTCATTACCTTACATGTCCCAAATAAGTTAAGTATATTTATTAATGTATTTGTAATGTGTATTCATCAATTTACATGCTGTCCCAAATAAGTTAAGTGTATTCATTAATTTACATGCTGTCCCAAATAAGTGTATTCATTAATTTACATGCTGTCCCAAATAAGTTAAGTGTATTCATTAATTTACATGCTGTCCCAAATAAGTGTACTCATTAATTTATATGCTGTCCCAAATAAGTTAAGTGTATTCCTTAATTTACATGATGTCCCAAATAAGTGAATTCATTAATTTACTTGTATATCCATCAATTTATTCAAGGGTGGAACTGTTATCAATTATTTGTTAACAGTACATCTGCTTTGATTTTGTTATGCTTATTTTTTAATCCTTCTATTCTCTTGTCTCTTTCTTCCTCATATACATGACGCACTTGGAATCTCCT
>SEYY01002911.1:30000-35000 GCA_009176605.1 Armadillidium nasatum | reverse complement strand
TATAGCGGAGGCTTCAAAGAAAAAAGAAAGTCACTAAAATCAAGAACATTTGGGAAATCTTTTAGATTTGAATGTTTTTTTTTTTTTTTTTTTTTTTTTTGCTCTATCTGTTTGTATTGTGGATAAATGAAACATTTTTTTAGCAATTATTGATGTATGCTGTTGTCATTCATTTAACATCGCGCATTAGAACAACAGTTTTTAAAATAATGTTCTAAATATTTTGAATTTTAAATAATGCACAAACGTTTTTTTTTTTATATATACGCAGGTACAAACGAAGGTATTACTTTCATGGAAAATATAATGGAACATGTTGCGTTTGCAATTGGGATGGATCCTCTTGAGTTTAAAAGAAAGAATTTAAGACAAAGTGGAACTATTCAATGCTCTCTTGTCAATCCAAAGCATCGAGCTATGATTAGAGCAATGGGTAAGAGATGTGAATGAATATTGAGAAATTTAATTTAATTAGTAAATACTGAAAACTTCAAATGCAATTTTGATTTAATTTTTGAAGGTCCTCCCCATTCTCATCTTTTGAGAGGCACAGATTTCCACGTCAAAAGTGGAGCAATTGATGATATGATTGATCAGATAATTGTGTCGTCTGACTATAATAATAGAAGCTTAGAAATTCAAACCTTTAACCAGGTATATATATATATATATATATATATATATATATATATATATATATATATATATATATATATATATATATATATATATATATATATATATATATATATATATATATATATATATATATATATATATATATATATATATTATATATATATATATATATATATATATATATATATTCGAAGGGAAGCTAATTTTCAAGATTGAAAATAAGGCCAGTTCATTGCATGATAAAAGTAGTTAAAATTACTCTATTCTTAGAATCTTAAAAAACTTTCTGGGTTTATTCCTTCTCAAAATGATCCCAGATAGGTTTCAAATCGTTCAAGAATATGAGGAGTTTTATTTATATTTTTTTTACCACACTGCCATATATATTATATATATATATATATATATATATATATATATATATATATATATATATATATATATATATATATATATATATATAAGAACTAAAGAACTAAATACCATATATATATATATATATATATATATATATATATATATATATAATATATATATATATATATATATATATATATATATATATATATATATATATATAATATATAAAGGCAGTGTGGTAAAAAAATATAAATAAAATTCCTCATATTCTTGAACGATTAGAAACCTATCTGGGATCATTTTGAGAAGGAATGAACCCAGAAGGTTTTTTAAGATTCTAAGAATAGAATAACTATATATATATAATATATATATATATATATATATATATATTATATATATATATATATATATATATATATATATATATATTATATATATATATATATATATATATATATATATATATATATATATATATATATATATTATATATATATATATATATATATATATATATATATATATATATATATATATATATATATATATATATGGTATTTAGTTTTTTTTTAAATTAACCTTTCCAAAAAGTAAAGAAAGTTATTTAGAAAATTTCTATTTTAATTTTGATCCAAAAACATTTTTAAAATTATTGAATCATTTCCCTAGAGAGAATAGTAAAGTAAGGAAATATTTGCTTTGCAAGCTCTCAGTAAAGATATTATTCAGTTAAGAAATTGTGTGGTATATTTACAGTAAAATTTATTTTCTCGCAACTTTTGTATTTTGCTCTCGCTCAGTCAAAGAAGCATATTCGAAATTCATTCATCAGCAATTTTGATACTTGTGTGCCTGATTTTTTGCTACTATTACTCTATCTAATATTTGGTTTAGTTTAAACTCTTAAACTTCTTATTCTTTGCAAAATGAATTTTAGGATTCTGGAAGGGTGTTCTGGTGTTCTGCCAGGAAGTAAAAGACTCTTTTACGCCAAATAATTTTTTTTTGTTTTTTGCAGAATAATCGTTGGAAGAAACGTGGCATCGCTATCATGCCGATGTTGTGGCCTTATGCTGTCCCAGATGTATGTGGATTTGGTGTTCTTATCTCTGTGTTTGCTCATGATGGCTCTGTCGTCATTACTCATGGAGGGGTTGAACTTGGACAAGGAGTTAATACAAAAGTAATCACTTTACATATATATATATATATATATATATATATATATATATATATATATTATATATATATATATATATATATATATATATATATATATATATATATATATATATATATATATATATATATATACCATCAAAGATGGGAAAACTAACCACATTCAAAAGTAAAGTGTAATCAAAATTTTTATGAAAGAAAAAATTTATTTTCTCGATTTTGGATTTCTTGTTTGTTTGTTTATTTGTTTGTTTAGTTTCAGTGTTTTGTAAAATATAAATTTAACAAATGATAACTAAAATTCAAAAAAATTCTTCCTTTTCAGTTAGATTTTTTGACAAAATTTGGATTTTTTCCTAAACTCAGCAACTCAAAAAGACGATATTGATTACGAAAAAAATCCAATTAAGTGGGATTAGAAAATACAAAATATAAATATTTGCATATAAAATAATGTAAATTTTCTTTAAAGTTTAGAAAATATTAATGTTGCTCAGAAACTGGGTAAATCTAACCACCACACGGAGTAAAACTAACCATGGCAAAATTTGTGATAACTTTCTTATTTTTCAACTGATGTACATGAAATGTACAGAGGGAAAGACAGGGTGAAAACCAGTCGAAATCGTCATTACGGAATAACGGTCGTTTGAAGCTGCTCTTGGATCAAAGCTTTTTTTCTTGACTTTGAGGATGGCTCAGCGGTAAAACGCCTAGTACGCTGATTCTCAGTTGCAGCATGCAGTGTTCGACCTCTGTTGGGGCAAATCGATTTCGTCTTCCCACAATTTATCTATAATTAAATTGCGGTTTATGCAATCTTATAATAACGAAATATATATATATATATATATATATATATATATATATATATATATATATATATATATATATATATATATATATATATATATATATATATATATATATATATATATATATATATATATATATATATATATATATATATATATATATATATATATATATATATATATATATATATATATATATATATATATATATATATATATATATTATATATATATATATATATATATATATATATATATATATATATATATATATATATATATATATATATATATATATATATATATATATATATATATATATATATATATATATATATATATATATATATATATATATATATATATATATATATATATATATATATATATATATATATATATATATATATATATATATATATATATATATATATATATATATTCACGAGGGAAAGTCGGAAAGTTCTGAGACAAATGTAATAAAAATTTTAAACAATTTACTTCTGTACTGTCGTGGCATATATATATTATATATATATATATATATATATATATATATATATATATATATATATATATATATATATATATATATATATATATATATATATATATATATATATATGTCTTACCAGGGTTCGAATCCCCGATAGCACACAAAATTGTAAATTACTTACGTTATTATGTGTGGTTGAAAGGAATAGTGTGAGTGTTGGAGGAAGAGGGGGGGGTCCTTTGAGTTAGTCATCAGGGGGGTGTTCATGAGCTTTCTCAATTCGATTTCCTTTTGGACTGTCGTGGTACAGAAGTAATACTCTGTCTTACCAGCTTAAGAGGTCAGAGTTCGAATTCCCAATTACAGACTTTAAATTGTAAAATTTCACTCCACGGTTTATGTGGTATATATATATATATATATATATATATATATATATATATATATATATATATATATATATATATTATATATATATATATATATATATATATATATATATATATATATATATATATATATATATATATATATATATATATATATATATATATATATATATATATATATATATATATATATATATATATATATATATATATATATATATATATATATATATATATATATATATATATATATATATATATATATATATATATATATATATATATATATATATATATATATATATATATATATATATATATATATATATATATATATATATATATATATATATATATATATATATATATATATATATATTATATATATATATATATATATATATATATATATATATATATATATATATTCTTCCAAATGAATGATTTCTACAGTATTTGCACAAAATTAATGATTTTCCTCTTTTGATTCCCAAACTGAGCTTTCACAGTATTTTTGAAAACTGTTTCGTATCTTCCTATTATCGTTTGGCTTTTTCTTTCCTCATTCATCACTTTTGAAAATAAAGGAATTGTCTCGCTGTTCTCCACTTCAAGTGTTTATAATCAGGTTTAACAGCCTTAGATAAAAACCTATTCATTCCTCAAATATTTTGTCAGAACACCTGTGAATCCTACATTGGAAAGAAACCACTTTGGACTTCCCCATACCTTTTTTACTTACCCTTGTACCTTTGCCCTTCGACATACAGGTGAATTTTTGTTTTCGTGGAATATAAAGTCTGTTAGAAAACTTTGACATTTAAACCACCCGCATTAGGTATATATGTTTCTTTTTGGAACCTTATCTGGTTTTCTTTCCTGCTGTTCTGCATCACTTGTTGTAGGCCACTACACATTCCATGCATTAAAAATGTTATAGTTTTGGTCTATTCTCTAGGTTTTTCTACCGTTCATTATTAACCTTCTGTCTGTTACTTCACTTTCAGTTTCTTAAGCCATAGACTTCACCTTTTATTCTTATTTCAGTTCAAAATGCAATGTTCACCCATAAATTTAATATTCTATTTTAGTTTACTTGTGACGAAATTCCTATAATTA